>PVIC010033993.1:0-19848 GCA_004025085.1 Thryonomys swinderianus
AAAAAAAAAAAAAAAAAAAAAAAAGTAAGACACTGACTTGACTTTAGAGAAAAGAGTAAGTCTACATCCTTAATCCTAACACTACACCATGAATCCCAGCATCATACACCCTAGATCCAGCCACCTCTGAAAATCCGGCCTATGAGCACACGAGGCCTTGGGGGGTCATCTAGACACAAGCCGTAACACAAGGTGCTACAGGAAGTGCTCTGTTGCTGTGTGCCCTCCAATCCAAAGCAGTCTGTAAGTGCACGACAGCGTGTCCTCGTTCACCTTAGGCACTGGATCTAGCATTGTATGACTTCTGATTCTCCCCCAAAGTCAAAAAGACTGTGAAAAGTAAACATTCCACATTGAGTCAGGACATCAAGGCAACCATAAACAACTAAATACACTGGCTCAGAAAGTGGCCAGAATAGTAAGTGTGTTTTAAGCAAGAGGAATTGTCTTGAGGAGGACTAATGGCAGTATGTCCGTTACTGTAGTGATCTTTAAAAATTTAAACATTCACCTTGTTTTTCAATCGCACTGCCTACATAGGATAATTTTTTCATGGATTCTGACAACTTGGTTCTTAGTTTTATGGACCTTGTCTAAAGATTCTAGTCACTTTATTTTTTTTCTTTCTTCTTTTCTTCTTCCTTCCTTCCTTCCTTTTCTTTTTTTCCCCCAAAATCCCTAAGAGAGAAAAGACACTTTTCAAGATCCTCACATTGCACCACAAGCCATGATGTCTGGAGAACGATGTGCAACAGCTCAAACATTGACAGTTCCTGGAGCTAAGGGTCTTGTGTTTTCAGTCCCACTGGTGGTTGTAGTTCGTTGGGATTTTCTCCCCGCTCCAGTTGGAACTTAACAGGTCTTCCTCGAACCCACAGACACCAAGGCCAGGGAAGGCACTAAGGCTAAAGAGGATCAGTAGGAAGGGCGTAGCCTGAGCTGCAGTAGAAATGCTCCCTGTGCTTCCTGGCTCTGGGTGGTCCCCTGGGTAATGTCGAGCCTGCTGAGAGGTAAGCCCCACTGATTCACAGCTACAGTGCGACAGGTCTTTATAAATAAATTGCCACTTTAGAAAGTGGAGTGTGGAGGGATGATGTAATCAATTGAAAACAGGTGGCCTTATGAAGAAACTGCCAAGGGGTGGGGAGTGCGTGGCCCTTGCGGCTCCGCAGGAAGTGGGGGCTGGTCAGGGAGACTGACCTGCTCCGCGCCCCCTCCCGCGTTCTGTCTGACATTAAGCTTCTCTCCAGACGAAAAGAGCCAGAGGCCCTGCTCAGTCCCTGGACCCAGCGCTGCCAGTCGGGTAAGGGCAGCGAGAATGCCCTTCCGGGCAGCTAGCTCATCCAGCCTCTCCCATATTGTCAGCGTCCGTGGAGGCTTCCGCCCAGGAAGCGAAGAAAAGCCTCCTGTTGCAGCCTGAGTCGCAGCAGAAATCTCCTTAAAATGGTGGATGGAAATTTTAAGCTTCTCTGCTTCCCGAGGAGGGCTGTGAAAGGGGCGCTGTTCAGAAGGACGGGGCTCTGAGGCGCCCTCTGTGCTGTGAGGACACGATGTGCCCGTGACCACGGCGCACAGGGCAGGGGTTGGAAAGCCCTGACCCCTCCGCACAGGGGAGGCCTTCCGGGCCCGGTTCCCACAGTACAGAACTGACTGATCAGCACCTCGCGGACACCGAGCTGGGCCGGAGCTGACCCTCTCCCACGGTGCCGGACAAGGAGCGCCTGGGGAGGGCCGCCCAGACCCTGTGGTGGCCACAGCCTGGTGGCCCCGGGTCATTCCTTGCCGCAGTGGGGGCCTTGGGGACTTAAACGGAAGCCGTGTCTGCTAACAGTGGGACTTTGTTTCGTGGCCTGGGGAGTGCTTTTTTCTCTCCCTTCATAGAGGCCAGGCCTACTGAACCATGTTTATGTTGTTGTTATTTCCAGCTTGGCAAAAATATAAATGTGAGAGTTCATGCAGACCGGAAATAAACGGCGCATTCTCTGTGGAGAGCTGTGACTGTCACTCACTGCTCAGACCCGAGGGGACAGCTCCCCTCAGAGGGGCTGAGGGCCAAGAGCCAGGCACACCCAGCTCTCAGCTCGCAGAAGGGACTCCGGAAGCTCTGCACACGGCACGCAGAGGTCAGAGTGGAGCCCTGGGAGACCGCAGCACCTGGCTCTCCCGCTGGGCCACTTGCCCGGTCCAGTCCACAGCCCTCCACCGCATGGAAAGTCCTTCTGGTCGGACCTTCCACAGTAAGCCCCTCTAGTCCAGGCCAACAAATCCATTCGTCCCATCTGTCTGTCTAACAAAATACAGCGGTGCCTCAATTTGCAAACTTAGTTTTTTTTACAAGTAAGAGGAAGATGGCTGTGCTTGGGTTTGAGTGGGGAGGACAGCTATGATTATGTTTGTCACCTGACGTGGAGTAAACAGAAGCAAATGCTCATCGAACTCTTTTGTTTGCAAACTAAACTGCAAACTGAAGCATTTGTGAGCCCAGGAACTACTGTATAGTGACAGCCAAGTCTAGAATCAGAAAAGGAGGTGCTGTGCATGTGACTTGAGAGGTATTGGGGAAGATAGGAGATGAACCCCTAATTCTAAGAGGGGTGAAGTCGCAGTAAGTGGAAAATGCAAAAACAAAACCCCAAGCCACTAATGATTAAAAACATACCAATAAGGGAAAGGAACAAGGGAGAGGGAAGAGGAAGAAAGGAAAAAGGAATTTTTTTAAAAAAAGAATTTAAGGAAAATAATGGAAATAACACTTTTAAGTGAGGAGAGAACAAAGGGCTGGGGGAAGGGCAGAGAATGGGGAAAAGGAGAATTAATACATTATGGACTGGTACAAACTGCCTATGATGCATGTGAATATGATGTATGGCAAATATGCACTAATAAAAATAAATTTAAAAGGAGAATTGCTAGACTGCCCGCACCTAAAAGCTTACGTACTCCCCCGGGTTCTGGCCAGGATGGCTCACACCATTCCGACTGTATAACAAGGGTTAAATAAGTTGGTCCAGGCCAAAGCACAGAGTGGCAGATCTGAGGTCACAGCTACAGGCTGCTTCCCAGTGTTAGAGGGCTGGACAGAGCAGCCCTTCTGGGCGCCAAGGCAGTTTTCCAAGCCCCAGCTGGTCTTGGAAGATCAAAAGCTGGTCCTGCCATGACTTTTAACTTAGAGAGACATAAGCTGCTGATACCCATACCTACCCTTCCTCTACCAAACTGTAAGCCACGACATTCTCCAGCACAGACCCTATGGGAGTCTTCCCCTTCAAGCCATGTTAGAATCCAAGTTCCGAGACCATCCCTTGGGCAGTCGCAGTTTCTCAATAGTGAGAAAATCCAGTAGAACAATCTCCCAAGAAGCTAGGCTCTTACGGAGCAACCACTCTGTACCTAGTCACATGGTCAGGTGAGCAGTGGCAAGTTGTCCCCTGCTCTGGGATAAAGCACACGTGCTGGTCCGCATTCTCCGCTCGCAGAGCCTGAGCAAACTTGCAGATGGAGGCTTCTGCTGTCCTTCCTTGACACTGGCTTCTGTCCTTACAAGCGTCCTCATCACATGGCTTGTGGTGCAGCGGGAAGTGACAAGGCAATTTCTCTAGACCAGCACCCCAAGAAGGGATTCTCGCTCCCTAACTCTAATGGTAGTGACTTATGTGTGTGGGAGAGTGCAGTATACGGATATGCATCTCTGTCTGCTCCTCTCTCTCTCTCTCCCCCTCTCTCTCTCTCTCTCTCTCTCACACACACACACACACACACACACATGCATGCACATGATCCACATATTCATTGAACAGACCTTTGCTTAGACAAAAATTATACTTCTGATAGGCTTTTTTATTCTTAAGTGTTTTAAGTCTCACCTTCACTGGGGAAGGAGACTTATTATCACCGTTGTTATTATATAACATCACTTGTGTGCCCAGTAGTGTTTATATTCAGTTGAATATAAACTCGTTTGCATGCCAGATCCCCACCATAATAACACAACCATCACTGCTCTTCTAGGACGTGAGAACAGATCTCCTAGGATAGAACATGGGTCATGAATGGGTCACTCAACAACTTGAAGCTGCAGAGAGACAGAAAAAGACAGCAAAGGAGGAAAGTGTGGGCTCAAGGAAGCCTGGAATGTGTTCTTTGTGTCTCTCTGTGCTGTTTCCTTTTCTTTTTGTCACTATTTCTCAGCTCTTTGTTGTCCTCAATTGAGACGCTTTCCTCCTCCACACCCTCTGCCGTGACGCTTCTGCCTTGGGGCCCACTGACCCTGAAACCAAGAGCCAAATTGAACCTCTCCTTCAAGGTGTGTATGTAATCAGTGGAAAGATGACTAATACATATTTTTAAAATAAAAGCTCTGTTCAAATATGGATGCTATATTTTATCAAAGCACTTCTCAGCAACTGTGAAGGCAAATATGTGTATAGGCCAATAATCTATAGTCATTTCTTCATAATGAGTTATCCTTCCAGTGGTATGAAGTTCTCCTGGCCGTAATGATTTGTTTTTCCAAAATATTTTTCAAACCCATTAACTAACATTTTAATTTAAATTTTGCATTATTACTCATAAGCAGAATTGGAATTTTACCTTTTTGGTTGTTTTTTTTTTTTGCTTTTTGAGACAGGGTCTCGCTTTGTAGTTCAGGCTGGCCCTGAGCTCACTCTGGTGCCCAGGCAAGCCGCTGCGAACTCAGCAATCCTCCTGTCTCTGCCTCCCGAGTGCTGGGATTACAGGCGTGAGCCGCCATGCCCGGCATTTGGTTGTTTTTATAATACTTGTATATCAGAGTTATGTTTAATATGCTATATTGCCTTCTTTTTCTATGAACATTGTACACGTACCTTCTTTCAAAGCTTTGATAGAGCCAGGCGTGGTGGCTCACGCCTGTAATCCCAGCACTTGGGAGGCAGAGACAGGAGGATTGCTGAGTTCACGGCGGCTTGCCTGGGCACCATAGTGAGCTCAGAGCCAGCCTGAACTACATCGCGAGACCCTGTCTCAAAAAACAAACAAACAAAGCTTTGATAGAAATCAATCATAAAAATACATCAGGATAGTCCCAGCTATTTCAGAGTGGAGACAAGAATATTGCTTGAGCCAGAAGTTAAAGGACAATCTGGGTAAAATAATGAAGTCATAAATAATGAAGTCCCTAAAAAAACTAATGGAAGTCTCCTGTGATGCCATCTTTGCTTTTTGTTTTTTAGACTAGGGATTGAATTTGGGCCCTTATGCTTCCAAGGTAGGCGCAGTGCCACTTGAGCTAAATTTCTGGCCTAGTGGTGTCATCTGTGATTCGGTGCTTGTTCAAAGTGGGAGCAGAGAATATAGGCACAAGATAAATGTATCTTCTCCCAGTCTGAAAAGGGTAGTAATTACAGGGCTTATCAGAATTCAACCCTTCTTGTCCGCCTCACACACAGACTGCTTCCGGCTCATCTGTGACTTTCACTTCCTGTAAGCCTTTTGAGATGAAAGGGTCTAAAGAAGTGATTGGCCTTGGTCCTAAATCCAGGTTCTCAACCTTTTCCTCTTGGTTTTGGGCCCCTTTGCTGAAGTGCTCACGGCTGGGTGGTGCTGATCTCCATGGCCACAGCACCTCCTGCATCTTCACCCCACCCCATTGATCCCTGCTGTCTGGGCAGCCCTTCCTCAATATTGTGGTTCTGGCTCTCAGGTGGCCCTTTATTTATTTATTTATTCGTTTGTTCATTCATTCATTCATTTAGAGGCAGGGCCTTGCTTTCTAGTTCAGGCTGGCACTGAGCTCACTATGTAGCCCAGGCAAGCCTTGAACTCAGCAATCCTCCTGCCTCTGCTTCCCAAGTGCTGGGATGACAAACAAAAGCCACCGCACCTAGCATTGCTGGTGGGTGTGACTCACCACGCCCAGTACTGTTATATGTGGTTACCAGGGATTGAACTAGGGACCTTGTGTTTGCTAGGCAGGCACTGGAACCACTGAGCTAAATCTCTGGCCCCAAGTGGTCCCTAATTTAATCAATGATGAAATTTACATTTCTGTTTCTTGTCTCTGTTGTCTGAGGGCTGATACTGAGAAGAAAGGTGGCAGGTGCCACCTATGCTCGGCCAATTTAGAACCAGAGATTAGCATTATTTTGACTTTGGATTTTCTATTTACTTTTATGTAGGAAATTGAGGATTTGTTTTATCCATAGCATAAAAAATAGTTATAAATTACCTAAGTCTTTTTATACATGAATATGTTGTCTACTATTTCTTCATTTTCTTCTTCATTATGCCCATGGAATCTGCCATGCATGTAGAAAGTGCTAGATCAAAACAGGTTAACCAAGTCTCTCAACTATATTTTTCAAATTTTCTTTTTTCTTTTGGATCTCTTGAGAAAACTCCTTTGCTCAGACTTAACTGCATATTGGAATTACCTTCAGAATTTTAAAAACTGGTGTTATCTGAATTCATTCCCAGGAAGTCTCATTTAATCAGCACCTGTGCAAATGAGGGAGTGGGAATTTTAAAGATTCTAATACACAACAAATTCTGTAAACAATGTCTCTAGCTTACTAATTCAGTCTTTAGTTCTGTTATTTAGCACATTAGTTGAGGTTTTTCTTGGCAAAATTGAGGTCCAGAAAATTCTAATTCATTTCTCTTTAATAGAGATATTTTCATTTTCATGGATAAGTTAACAGCCTACATCTGAGAATAATAACTCTATGTAGATAGAAGTTCTCTTCTCTTGGGCCGGAGATTTAGCTCAGTGGTTCTGGCACCTGCCTCGCAAGCGCAAGGTCCTGAGTTCGATTCAGGCGACTACAGAGAATGCTGGGCGTGGCGGCTCACACCCACCAGAAATCAATACCACATACCACAGTACTGGGTATGGTGGCTGACACCTGTAATCCCAGCACTCAGGAGGCAGAGACAGGAGGATTGCTGAGTTTGAGGCTTGCCTGGGCTACATAGTGAGCTCAGGGCCAGCCTGAACTACAAAGCGAGACCCTGTCTCAAAAAAAAAAAAAGTTCTCTTCCAGCCATAATCATTTCAAGGTGCACTTTTCTTTTTTTTTTTTCTGAGACAGGGTAGATGATGCCAGTTGAGACATAGACATAGAACAGAGACGGGGCAAGGTCCAGCACTGTGCAGGAAACAGAGCTCATTTAGGCACAGGGTGCAGGAGAGGAGGTGTCGAGGCTGACATCCAGGCATCTGGCACCCATAACAGCTAAATCAGTAAGGAGACCAACAGGAGAGGGAGCGTCTGGGTGTGCAGAACAATGCCAAGACTTGAGAGGTCGGCCCTGGGGCTGGAGAAGCTTACTTTTCTAGCCATCCTAGTAAAAGCACAAATCACCAGTGGATGTGAAGTCTAGGTATATTTGGTGAGGACCAGAATCTCCTGGTCTGAAAGCATCTCCCTCACAGACCACACGTCAGTTATAGGAAGAGGGGAAGAAAAACAGAATAGTTGTGCAGTGGAGGAATCCAACAGCACCTGACGAGGTGATCACAGATGACACCTGCTCCTCCTGATGCGATATTCTGAGGACACGACATAGCTCATGTTGTATTTAATAGACTCTTTTTAAAAATTGGACTTAGTCATAAACAAAATCAGACAAACCTAAAATAAGCCAAGTCTTATTAAAAGTCTTATTAAAGAAGGAACTGCATTCTACAAAAATATCAGTGTCAAAAAAGGCAAAGAAATGGTATGGAAATGTTTCAGATTAAAGGAAGCCAAAGAGTATAACTATCAAATGCAGTATCTTACCTTAACTAGATTCTGTACTCATGCTGGAAAAAATAATACAATGAAAGACATTTTTGGGTTAACAGACAAAATTGAGATGTGTTTGGGAAAGTATCACAGCAATGTTAAATTGACTCAGGTTGATAATGACATTATGGTTATGTAAGAGAATATCCTTCACTCCACAAAACATTTCAGGGTCTAGAGTAAAGGCGACAGTGTAACTGGATGGCCTGCATCTCTCCCTGTGTGAAGCCACCTCTCACTGTGACATTCAAAAATGCCAGACAGTGGCTTCCCCTGCCACTGAGAGGGAGGTGAAGGATGTGGCCTATCTTTGTCCCCCACAAGAGCAACAGGCCTCCCTGCACAGTACTCTGTTTCAATGATAAGCAGTCACAGCACATGTGCATGCAAATACACACACAGATGATAGATATAATATTAGATATATATTGTGAAGTTAATATTTTGGGGTGTTTTAGATTCATTTGTTTTTGTCTATTTGAGGTAGAGTCTCACTACATAGTTCAGGCTGGCCTTGAACTCACTATGTAGTCCAGGCTGGCCTGGAACCACAGATTCTCCTGCCTCAGCCTCCCAAATGCTGGGATTAACAGGCATTCAAAACCACACCGGGCTCAATGTGTAGTGGTTAATCTGACTGGTTTAAGAGAAGCCCAGAAGACTAGAAAAGCACATTCCTAGGTGTCTAAATGGGTCACAGGGACATGGCTTTGGGGCCCCTATCTGGTTCCCAGCCCTTCCTTTTCTGCCTGGGCTGCTTCCTATCTCTCTGTCTACTGAATGCCATGAACTGACCAGCTCCCTTCTGCCAGGCCTTTCCCCCATGTTCCTTTCTTGGAGAAGCTGACTGTGGACCGAAACTTCTAGAACTGGGAGTCAAAATAAACCTTACCTTAAACTGTTGGACCAGCAACAGGAAGTTTACTGACACACATTTCTGTAATGTGTAAGCACAGAAGCCTGAGAGGTAGAGGAGAAGGAGAGGGAGGGAGGGAGGGAGAGGGCTCAGAGGAAAGGAAAGGGGGAGGGAGAGGGAGAGGGGGAGGGAGAGGAGGAAGGAGAGGGAGAGACAGAGAGTCAGATACAGCAAAATGTTAACATTAGATCTGGATAAAGGGCATAAAGGTATTTTTGGGTGCTGTTTTTTATTTTTGCAAGCTTTCTATATGTTTGACATTGTCTCTAACTATAGAAAGCTTTTTTAAAAATGCAGTTGAGTAAATAAGTCTGGAACTTCTAGGACAATATTGAACTGGAGACAGAAATATAGGAAACATCGGGATCCAGATGTTCAAGCTCATGAGAATGGATGAGATAATTGAGAATGTCAGATATAAGGGAAGGGCCCAGGCCGCATGCTGGAGAGGAGTACTAGTCAAGGGTTAGGCCAAGGAAGAGGAGCCAACCAAGAAGCCAGAACAAGAGCCACCAGAGAGGGAGGACTCACAGAAACAAAAAGGACAACATTTCAAGAAGAAGTGGCTAACTATGACAAATATTGCTAAGATGCAGACAGAGATATAACCAAATTGGCAGAGAGGAAAGGAATGGGACAACTTAACAGAAACAGTCTCGATGAAACCACAGTGAAAGAAACCAGAGCAGTGGTTCCCAGAGTCAACATGAGGCAAGGAAGTATGAATATAAGTAACTCTCAAACGTGGCTATGAAACTTCCTACCTCACTTCAGTGCTCTCTACCTGCCATCTTCCAGTTATTTCTCAACTTTTTGAGCTGATAAGGGTGCCTTTTCTTCCGGTAATGTTATGAATTTATTACTTTAATAGCTGTTCTATATTTTTTTTTTGAGGCAGGGTCTCACTTTGTAATTCAGGCTGCCCTGAGCTCACTATGTAGCCCAGGCAAGACTCAAACTCAGCAGTCCTCCTGCCTCTCTGCCTCCCAAATTCTGGAGTTACAGGCGTGAGCCACCACGCTCAGCATTGTGGCATGTGGTACTGATTGCTGGTGGGCGTGAGTCATCACACCCGGTATTGTATGTGGTTACCTGGATCGAACTCAGGACCTGTGCTTGCTAGGCAGGCGCCAGAACCGCTGAGCTAAATCTCTTGGCCATGCATTATAATTTTTGCCACTTAGATTTTAACAAAAGCATTATACTAAGAGGAACATTAGATCCTCAATACACCATGCTGAAGATAATATTGTATTGTTTATTTGAAACTTACTAAAAGAGTAGATCTTAAGAGACTCCACACACATACACACACAAATAGTATCTAAGTTAAGGGAGGGGTATATTAACTAACTTGATTGCTGCAATCATTTGACAATATATACATACATCAAATCATGTCAGTGTGTACCTTTCATACATATCATTTTTATTCTATCTGTTTGTATATAGTAAGTACCTAAAACTCAATATATACAATAATACCTTGGTAAATCTGGAAAACCAAAATGAAATAGCAGGAAGTATCTCCTGGTTAGTACTTTTACACAGAAGTTCTGGTATTCAAGAACAGACAATGGATCTTCCATGGAAAGTATCAGAATCAGCACCATGTGCCGCACCCCAAAGGAGAGAGGGCACCAAAAGGAGGCCATGTCCAGCGGGAGAAGAGTCAGATGCCCTGTAGTCAGCCCTTCAGGTCTTGGAGAAGACAAGTGTCATCCATTTGCTCACCAAGAATCTATATAGCGTTCTAGGCTTGTCCTCCCTGACTCACCCTCTGTGAAGCCATCTCTCACTGTAAAAACCAAAATGCTTGACCCTGGCTTCTCCAACCCCTGAGAGGCAGGTGAGGTGTGTGGCCTGCTTTTGCCCCTCACAAGAGCAAAAGGCCTCCCTGTTCTGATGATAAGCATTCACAGTTGTGATAAGAGGATATCATTTCGGACAGGCCCTGCTTCCCTCCAGCACTCAGTGCCCAGTGTGGGGTGTCACGGTGGGTCTGCAGCAGATCGATGACAAATGGTGTTCTTGCCTGATGGGCCCAGCATCAGGAGTCAGGACATCCAGCTGGTAGGCAACTTTCGACCTTATTACTCAGAGCTCCTAGGACTCCACGAACCCTTGGGAGGTAGGGATGGGGCTGGGGATTAAATCCAGGGCTTCAGGCATACTAGGCAAGCACTCTACTCCTGAGCTATTTTCCCAGCCCTATTTCATTTTGTTTTCTTTGAGATTAGGTCCCATTAAGTTGTCCAAGCAGCCCTCAAGTTTGCAACCCATCTGCCTCAGCCTCCCAAACATCTGAGACTGCCCAAAGTCTTGTTGGTAAAATCTCGGCTTCATCAGCCAGCGTCAGTTACTCTTATTGCAATTATGATCCCTGACTGATAAAAGGTTCTTTCAATTTTTTGGCTAAAGAGGGGTTTCCTTTATGCCTTCATATCCTAAATTCCACCTCTCATAAGCATCCGATGTCTCTGACCAATGAGCAGTGTGGACAGAATGGCCTCCGAGTGGTCACACACTGAAATCTGATATCCAATACATCCGGCTGCCCTTTCATTGCTCATGAAATTGACCATCCCTCCAGCTACTGTGACGGAACTGTCCCACCACGGGTGTGTGTGCCTGCTCCCCTACTATCTTAGCTCTGTGGGAAACCATTTCTCTGTCAGCACCACCTCTCTCTCCAAGGATTCCTTGGAGCCTGTGGGTTTCTAGCTGCTTTGCTGCTGAGTGTGGGAAAGGAGATACAGAGAGAGAGAAGCCCACGCTGAAAGTTTCCCAAAGCATCCAGTAGGCTTATCTCATGTTCACACTGGTTGGCTGTTCTCTGCCTGAAATCCAACTAGTTGGTCATCACTGTCTGTGGGCTGACACTGGGTGAATCAGGCCTGCCGACCCGGGGAGTCCTCAGTGGTCTGCCCAGCCTCCTTTGGCACAGATGGGCACCCAACACGACTGGCAGAGAAAATGAGAAAACCCACAGGGATTTCTAACTCTGGCCCTGAAAAATGCCTCAGCCATGCATCAGAGCCACATCCACAGTCATGTGCCTTTTCCTTCACATATGGCTATGTCTGAGAAATCCAGTACCTTCTCAGAGACCTTCCCACACCAATTACACATGTGTTCCACCGAGGAGACTTGCTGACCCCAGAGCTAGTCTGCAAAGAGCCAAGCTCTGCTCTCATGAGTGCAAGTTTCTCAGATCAACATCTACATTTCCCCAAAGTTCTGGATACATAGGTCTCTCATTGGGTCACAGCTCCTTCCAGGTGGGAAAGGGCACAGATTTTGTCATCAGCTGCCAGAAGTAAGGCCTGGCGAGGACAATAAGGACCTCACTGTGGCTGGGTAATGCATGAGAAACCAGAGTTGGGCCAGCACTGGCAACATGTCCATATCAGCTGCTAAAGTCATCACTCCCTGGGCTTCCTTGTTAACAGACAGGTTCGCATTGCTTCCTTCAGTTTCTCATCTTTCAGCTGTTCAAAGAAGCATATTTTCTCTTGGCACCATACTGTTCTCTAGAGATCCACCAAGATGAAGAGTGAGATGTTGTGATCACCAGAATCTAGACCAACAAAAGGACATTGTAGCTTTGTCCTCTAACAAGTAGCTTATTTGCCAAACAAGATTTGTGTTACTGTGTTCCCCATCTCCTGGGTCACAGATCTGCCAGTCCTGGTGGATCTGGATCATGTTCCCTCCTGAGGGCTGCACTAAAGGAGGCTGGAAATTCTGAGGGGTGAGAAATGTGAACAAAATGAAATCACCATGAGGCCTCTGTTTCTTATGGCTCAGAGGCTGAAACACAACCCACCATGGGTGTAGGAGATAGTTACCAAGGCAAACTCAGCCCATCCTCACACCGTATCCTGCTGAGGATGGGGTGGGGGTGGGGGTGACAGAAATCTCTGGAAAGCATAGGCTTCATTGTTTCTGGCTCACAAGTTTATTTTCCATATCCCTTTCCCAACCACAAACTGTGACGCTTGAGAACGTCAGGGCTTTAGACACTTGTTCCAACTCCCCATTGTACGTTCAGGGCATTCCTGCCTGATACTCAAAACCTAGGAGAAGAGAGGAGGTAAAACAGAGGTGTATTCTGGAATGTGATGTGGCAAATATACTTGAGGTTCATATATGAGGTTATTTAGCCCAGCTTTGAGCTTAGCATGTAAAATTAAAAAGAAAAATGGCTGGCTCTGCAGTTCTAAATTCTCTGTAGCTCAGACCTAGCCAAGTATCTAGAATAGATGAGAAGCAGACAAGTGGCCAATAGGTTTGTAGTCCAACTTCAATGCTCAGCCGGTGGAGAGATACCCAAACACCCCAATCTATTTAGAGTTGCTGGGGCTCCAGTATTAAAGAAGGGCTCAAAGGTAGTGAGTTTCTAAGGAAAATCTGAACCTAGTTTGAACCATCTGGTAGACCTCTGTTAATGGCATCTTTTTCTGCTTTCCTACAACTGAGAAAATGTAAGGTCCCTATAGTGAAGTGGCTAAAATTCATTCATTCTGCATCCAGTCTTCATCTTTTTCTGACCCTCAGATTCCCTTCTACCACCGGGAGCAGTCCTGGAGCCCACGCCAAATCTCCAGAGTCAGGCAATAGAAATATCAGGTAGCCTGTGTCAGCCTGGGCTACACGAAAGTTGTGTCCTAGAGAGGATGCCACAGAAGCACTAGTCTCTATGGAGCCAGGATGGGAAAACATAAGTCATAGTTAAGAAGAAGATGTTAGAGTGAATATGCTCTACCAAATTTGGCCATACCCTAATTCCAAAGCCCAAAAGTACACTGTTTTATGTGTTAACAGAGCCTCTGCAGATGGACTAAGTTAAGAATTTAAGGAAAGCAGAGTACAGTACGTAACTGAATTATCCAGTTGGGCAAAGCAATCAAAAGGTCCTTATGAGAAGCCAAAGGAATTTAAGGACCTCTAAAAATCAAGAAAGGCAGAGAACCAGATTCTCCAGAAGCTTGTAGAAGGAATATGGCCTTGTCAATTCCTTGATTTTTAGACTTTTGATCTCTAGAGTGATAAGAAAATAAACGTGTGTTGTTTTAGACCACTAAGTTTTGATAAATTGGTGCAGCATCAATAAGAAACTGATACAGAAATCTCCAGAGAGGATTCACAGGACCAAGTGGGAGAACTGGGATGGCCCCTCTGGTATGTGACATACTAGAGTACAGTCCCTAGATCACAGATCATCTGGTATTGGGTGATTTAGTAACCTCAAGTACCAGAAAAATTCAAGTCAACTGCCTTATACACAAGAAGTACAAAGGCAGGTGTTTCCACAGTTGAACAACTCCATGACCTTGTTCCCATCATTCCCTTCTGCTCTCTCAGTGAAAAGATGGCTGACAAGGTCCTAGGTAACCCATCTAAGCATATCATTGCTCAGATTCAAGAAAAGAATCCTTTGTCATTGAGTCTCTTGTTGAGAACATAAAAGCGTCCTCAGAACATCTCTGATCTTCCCTGATCATTCCCGGACCGGAAGGCATCCCTTTCCACCTATTTGACTGGCCAGAATTGAACCATGTGTTCAGGTTTAAGGAAATCATGGGCGAGCAACACAGGAGCATTGTAATGAATTTAGCTGAGTGGGGACCTGCCTGGAAGTCAGGCTTTATGCAACAATTGGCTGTTTGGCAGAGGGTAGAGATCAGATCAAAATTGGATTGTTTTAGGAAAGAAGGAAGTAAATCCACGTTGAGTAGTTATCCAAACTTTCTGCTTGCCTGGTGTGGCTGGGCTTCATAGAGACCCAGGAGAATCCCTCCCTGGTGCTTCAGAGAGCTCTAGAGCTTCTGCAGCCTGTTGCTCATGGCAGGAAGGATAAGACAGTTGACTCATTTCGGTCACCATCAAGCATACCCTCTGAGCAGCATCCAGCCAAGCCACTTTGGGCCTGCACTCTCCCACCCTGGCCCATTGCCTGGATCTGTGGTTGTGGGGCCTAGTGAACCAGCCGGGCCTCACATTACAGGGGTGGTTTCACCGCCCCACCCAACTCCTCAGGACCCACAGTTGAGATGGGACTAGGTGGAGCTACTTTCTCAGAGAGCCACTGTAGGTGTGGCAGGCCCAGCAGGCTTTACGAGTTTCTCCTGAGCCTGTCCTGTTGTCCCCAGATACAAATTATCTGCTCTCCCAGCCCACCAGCCTGCCGCCCCCTCCGCCTGCTCCTGACCAGTGACAGCGGCCAAGGACTCTATCTGGCCGCACCGTGGGTTTCTCCCTGTGACTGCTCCGTCTGTCCCCAGTATGGGGACTCCTGTGTTCACTTCATTGCCCCCTCATCTTGCTCTTCTGTCTCCCCCACAAGGTGGGAGAGGAGGGAGAAATGCAGGAGGAAGACAAAGTGGGAGTGAGAAGGATAAACAGAGAAACGGAAACAGCCTAAATGTAGTGAAGCATCTTGGATCCTGGAAAAGGAAGCGCTCAGAGTGGAAAAATCGGTGCAACCTGAATAAAGTCTAGCAAAGTTCACTACTGTCCAGGGTTAATTTCTTACTGCTGAAAAACGGCCCTAGATAAGGCAGATGGTAGCATTAGGAAAGCTGGGTATAGCTGTATGGGAAAACTTTTGTACTGTCCTTGCAACTTGCCTATAAATCTACAATTTTTCCAAAATAATGTTTATTTAAAACTTTTTAAAGGAAAATAAAATAGTGTCAGGCCTGCCTGCAAGGCTGTCACTTACTCCCTGATCAGGGGCTGTGTCTGGGGACACTTGAGAACCCTCTGTGCTGATTCCATCCTAACAAAAGGAAGACTTCACAGAGGAAGAGGATTTCACGAAGTTTCCAGCAATATAGCTCCTAGGGGGTATTGAAATATTCAGAAAGGAAGGGAAAAGTGCATAGAAGAAGCAGTGGGGTGAATGCTCTTTCTTAACAGCGGGAATCCTGAAAACCACCCAAAGGACCCAAAAGGACCAATGTTTTATAACTTTTCAAGAAGGGACTAAATTGTGAGGTGTTTCCCAAAACTTTATCAAACTGCCACTCTTATTCAAGTCACATTGTGGAACTATTTCTACCCACCTTATGGGGAGTTCACTCTGGCCTAGTTCTCTGATTTTTCTTGGCTGCTTTTCCAGCTCCACCTGGAAGCTGAGTTCTGACTGCAGAATTTTCCACACTCAAGCCACACGTGGCGTCCCATTCTGAGAACTGGATCATCATGGTGGGATATTAGTAACTTACCAAGAGCCTAGGCTTCCATTATTCTAATCACTTCATTTAAATCATAATCTCCATCATGTGAGAAAATACAGTCATCTTTTTTGACAAATGAGGAAACTGAGGCCTACAGAGGTTTAGTCCTTTGCCCAATGTCACCCAGCTGTTTGCTAGTGAGGCTGTACCTTTCTCACCACCATCCATTCTCTATACCTTGCAACAGCTCCTCTCCTGCTCCCTGAAGTTGGGACAGTGTCCTGACCTAGGCATTTGGATGTCACCTGGTGGACCACTACCATCCCCCAGCCAGGACTCTCAGCCCACGCATTGATTCTTTTTTTTTTTTTTAGACAGGTTCTCGCTTTGTAGTTCAGGCTGGCCCTGAGCTCACTATGTAGCCCAGGCAAACCTCAAACTCAGCAATCCTCCTGTCTCTGCCTCCTCAGTACTGGGGTTATAAGTGAGAGCCACCATGCCCAGCTAGGTTTCATGTTTTGTTGACATCTGCTCCTCCTTGTCTTTATCATTCCTCTTCCCATTCTGTGGGAATCTGTTCTGTTCAAGACTTCCTGCTCTACTTGATTGGCCACCTCTCTCCCTGAAGTTAAACTTTCTCCCCCTCCCCCATATCAGGCAGTGACCAAAAATAGACAAAGAGGCTGGGAAGAAGGAGGAGGAGACCAAATGAGAGTTCAGAAGCAGCAAGAAGGCCTCTGCGATAGGCCTTGCATGCACCTGGCACCCAGGCCTCAGTACCCTGACCCCTTGCCTACTTGCTGGGGGCTGTCACAGGCCCACAGACTTTCTCTACACCTGGCAGCAGAGATGTCCTTGTCTCCTAGTATCTTTCAGGTGACCCTGCTGTTGACCAGGAGTTATGTCAGGACTCTGTCTTGTACATTTCCAAGCTCCTGGGGCTGTGGGTGGAGCACAGGGCTGACACAGCACAGTCGAATGGGCCAGGCTGAGAACCATGGACACTACTCTCCTAGAACTCCCAAGTGCTTTTATTGTTCACTGTGAAAAGGGAAGTCCCACGCTAAGGCACTGGCCTTTCCCTGATGCTTACTTGAAACTGCATTAAAATTATTATTTTGTCCCTTGCCATTTGCAGCCCATCCCAGAAGGACAAACACATCAATAAGAGCAGTACCTTTAGGACTACTGGGCCAGGAAATCTTGTAATTCAAATGTTATAAAACTTTGCTCCTTAGGGATTCCTTTTCAAGTATAAATAAGGACACAGTGTTAAAATACATACATAATGAAGAGCCAAACTAAAAAGCTGACTTTGCTGGACAAATGGGAAAATGATTTTTTTAAACACTCTGCTCATTTATTTATTTATTTATTTTGGAGACAGGGTCTTGCTTTGTAGTTCAGGCTGGCTCTGAGCTCGCTATGTAGCCCAGGCAAGCTTCGAACTCAGCAATCCTCCTGTCTCTGCCTCCCGAGTGCTGGGATTACAGGCGTGAGCCACTATGCCCGGCATTCTGCTCATTTTTTAATCATTAAACTCTAGGGCTGCTACCACTTTGGAGTGGCCCCTCAGTCTTTGAGAAACAAAAACAGCCGAGATGAAATTGCTTCAGTGTGGCTAACTTCATAGCCTCTGTCCAGACATGGAAGGAGTCCCACTCTTTGGCGAGTGATTAATGCTGGCCTTCATTTATTAGGTTCTGACAACCTCCACACCCCAACTGTTCATACACTCATTCACTTGCTGAGGTTCTTTTCCCATCATTACTAGTCACATTTCTTTGTTTCCTTTTTCACAGCACTTGCCACTCCCAGGGATTTTTTTTTTTCTTTTTTTTTTAGACAGGGTCTAGCTCTATAGTTCAGGCTGGCCTTGAGCTCACTATGTAGCCCAGGCAAACTTCAAACTCAGCAATCCTCTTGCCTCTGCCTCCGGAGTGCTGGGATTACAGGCGTGAGCCACCATGCCCAGCACTGTGGTATGTGGTACTGATTGCCAGTGGGCATGAGTCACCATACTTGGTATTGTTCATTACCATGGACTGAGCTCAGGACCTTGTGCCTGTTAGGCAGGCATCAGAACCACTGAGGTAAATCTCTGGCCCCTCCAGGGATTATTTTTATCTATTTATTTTCCTCTGTCTCCCCATTAGAACATAAACCCACATAAAGAGGGGCTTAATTAGTTTTTACTTTCTCACCACTGAGTCTCTGGAGCCCAGAACAATGCTTTGCATGAACAGGAACTGAAGCTGGATAAATATTGGGCAGGATAACACGATCTTTTTCTTTTTCTTTTTTTTTTTTTTTGAGACAGGGTCTCGCTTTGTAGTTCAGGCTGGCCCTGAGCTCACTATGTAGCTCAGGCAAGCCTTGAACTAAGCAATCCACCTGTCTCTGCCTCCCGAGTGCTGAGATTACAGGTGTGAGCCACCACGCCCAGCATTGTATGTGGTTACCAGGGATCGAACTCAGGACTTTGCACTTGTGAGGCAAGTGCCAGAACCACTGAGCTAAATCTCTGGCCCAACACAATCATTATTATCCCCCACTGTCACTGAGAGGTAGGACAGTACCAGATAACATAAGTTCAAATCAAAGCCTTCCTGCTAAATGGTACGTGTATCAGTCCCCTTTGATAAAGTCCTGCCTGACCCTCTGTGGACCTGCAGCACATTGCCTGGAGACTAAAAATTCTACCTGTGGGCCAGGGATGTAGCTCAGTGGTGCTGTGCTTGCCTGGCGAGAATAAGATCCTGAGTTCAATCCCTACTCCCAGAAAAGAATTTAAAAAACCAACCAGCCAAGCTCCCCCAAGGCTGTAACCAAACCATCTTTTCTCTCTCTTTTTATAAACCGTCTTCTTCTTTGACAAAGTAGCCGCTGGATCCCTCAGAACTGACAATGAGCAGAGCTGAAAGTCCAGCCCCTGTCTGGGGAACTCCTGAGCACAGCGCAGGATGCCCTGCATTCTCCCACGAGCCAGTCAAGGAGAGGTCGACACACTGACTGACTTTGCATCTCAGACCTGTGATGCCACCTTTGCTCTGCATCATCAGCCGGACATCTCCCTGTCTGTCCCTGGCTACGTCCACCCACTCCTCACATCTCTGTGAAGACGCTTCTCCCAGGAAGCCTTCCTGGCCTTCCCGTCCTGTGCCTCTAGACCAGGTCTCTACACACAGGGCATCGATGCCATCACGTGATTTTCTCCTGAATCCCTGAGAACAGAGCCCTGTGGCGCTTGCTCAGGTCATTTTCTCCAGCACAAGCCCAGGTCCTGCCTCATGGAGGGTGATGGTACTGAAGTGGGGCTTTTGAGAGGTGACTGAAGAAACCAGCGTTCTCTTGCCCTCCAAGTGAAGATTTCGGCCTGCATTCCATACGTGGCCCTCGCAACCTGCTGGTGCCCTGACCTCGGGCTCCCAGCCTCCAGAACTCTGAGAAACAAATTTCTGTTCTTTATGAACCACTAGGCTTTGGTGTTTTGTTATGGCAGCATAAATGAAGACAGTTACTGTTTGTTGAACTGGTTACCTGAGATTTATTTCAATTTCCACTCTCAGTTGTGTTCTTGGCTTCTGGTCAGAAATGCAGCTGCCGCTATATTAGAAAATCAATGTCTATAAAACATGAGAAAGTGAAGCACTTAAAGGGAAAACAAGGTTTCCCTTCCGTTAGGGCCGTGGCTTCTGGCCCCTCCTCCACAGCCAGTAGCCTGAGGCTGAAGGAGGCTGGGGCTGGGGGAGGGCAGGCGCAGCCGCCTGGTGTGGGAAAGCTGAAGGTGGCTGGATCTCCTGGCCTTGCCTCAAACGTTTCTTCGGGTGAAGGCAGCATTTAAAGGGCTTCCTCTTACCAATCCTCCCCACACTTTCCCGCCACCACCCCCGGTGCCGAGTGATGTCACGAGGCTCCCACACCGCTCAGGGCGGCTTCGGGCAGCCCGGTGCTCAGCCAGCTCCTGCTTCTGCAGTGTGGT
>PVIC010033994.1:0-19854 GCA_004025085.1 Thryonomys swinderianus
GTATTTGTCAGTGGCAGAGTTTCAAGTATACTAATTTGATTTTTTAATAAGTGTGCTTATTTGGCAGGAACGGTCAATAAAATGAATTTAGCATGGCTAGCAAAAGTCTTAGATACTGCAGTGAATGTCATATTCATTTACATAAGCATTGTTAGTGTTTTTACACTTTCTTACTATAATATATGTATTATAATAATAACAAATATTTGTTGGGCAAGAATAGTGTATTTAGTAAGAGAGTATTCCCTGAGTTAAACTTTCAGACTATAAATCCATGTTTCACTACTTATTAGTTATGTGATCTTGAGCAAGTTAAATTCTGAACCTCCTTTCATCTGTGAAATGGTGTAGGGAATGAAAAATATCCTTCTTTCTTGGGCTGGGTTGCAACAGCAAAAGAGCGATTAACAAGAGAAACGCATACACATGCTTTATATTTAAAATATCGGCCTTGAATGACAGGGGAGCCTTTGTAAGTCAATGAAGACCTGAGAAAGTTAAACTTCAGCGCCCTTGTAGCACGTTGGATAAAGAGGTGGCCCTTGGGGAAGTATGACGGCCTAATGAGTATGCGATTTTAGTATAGAAAGTGGGAAAACCTCGCAAGACTTGTTTTGGTTCCTCTCTGTGCCCCTGTATCTTCAGAGATGACAATCCTGCTCTATGGGGAGGGCTCCTCTCCTCTCCTGACCTGCTTCAAGAGTCACAGGTCAGTGTGAAGGGATTCTGGGAAGCTGAAGCAGAGGGATCACAAGTTCAAGCCCAGCTTGGGCAATTTATTGAATTTACAAGACCCTGTCTCAAAATTAAAAAATAAGAAAAGGACACAGAGAAATAGAAGGCAACAACTTTTTTTAAATAAGGAGGGGAAGAAGGATGGAAGGGAATAGTGAAAAAAAAAGCAGGAAATATTTCAGATCCAAATTCCCTATGATGAATGTTGTCAGTATGTGTATGTAAAATGTACCAGCAAAAAATAAATTAATTAGAAACTAATAATAAAAAAGAAGATATAGCTCAGTGCAAAGGCACTAGGTTCAGTCTCTAGTACTGCAGAGGAAGAAGGTTGGGAGGGAAGGAGAGGGAGAGAGATAGACAAGGAGAGACAGATAAAAACAGCCCCCTTCCTGCTTCAACTATTTTCTCAATTTCAGTTTAAAATATTCAATATGTCATGGCACTATACTTGAGGGCAGTGTTCCTGAAACTTATTAATAAGGATGAAGATAACAGTACCTAAATTACTAATGCAGGATCTATGTGTGGTACAAGAAACACTCAATAAGTGTTTGTTATAAAGATACTTTTATTATATATTAGTTTACATGTATCTGTGTTTAATATGCTTATTTATGCTCAAATTTGTTTATTTATCCCTGCAATAAGTTTACTCTAAATTAACGGAGAAATTAGACTCTAATAAAACAAAAACCTATAATAAGAAGACTGATAAATACATATTCACTGTAAGAATGAAGATCAAGTCTATGGGCAAGGTAGTTTCACATTTTAGAAAATATAGTTATCCCTCGATTGCTGGTGAAGTTAAATCGAGTGAATTTCATTCTCCTATTTGGCTGTTCAGGAACACCTTAGAGAGCTGATACTCTCATTTATATTGTAATAAAAGAGATTTGTTAATTTGGCAATATGATCAGAAACTCCTGGTTTAAATTCTTGACTCATAAGTTACTTTTATTCATATAACAAAAAAATACTTAACTCTCTTTGTGAAAACCATGACTGAGATTTTATTATCATGAAATACATTTTTTTACCTCTTCGAAGTATACATTTGAGGAAGAATTTAATATAAATATCTTTTATTTCTGTTTGTATTTTGAGACGAGGTGCTCCCAGACTCACTCCAAAGAAATCCTTTACATTATTCAGTTTGACTGTGGACCAAAGTGGTGTAACCCCAATTTGGCTATTGTTATTTTCTTGTCTCTTAATGATTTTTTTTAAAGGAAACTGAATAATATAAAGGTTTATATTACATTCAGTTTTACGTTTTATTGCTGCCCTATAGCTCTAGGAAAGTGGTGTAGACCCAACTGGTCCTTTACCACCAGCTTTCACTGACTCAGTGAACTGCTACTTTCTGAAATACCCGCCTCACCTTTGTCTGTAGTCCACGAACCCACTGAGTGCCTCTTCCCTGAACACAGAGTTCTTTCAGTCGTTCAAGGTTTAATAAGGGGAAAAGTTAAAAATCATCCAAAACATGATTAAACCATTTGTATATAAACAACATACACATCTTACCCTGACATATGGTGAAAAGGGATATTTTTTTTTCTCTAAGTTATAGTCCATGAAAAAAATGGTTTCATTTCCTAATCAATTGGGAACTGTAAGGAGAGGCGAGAATTAAACAGTTCTTTGCTGTGGGGCACCTTTTCTCCACAGGCCATCTTTGCATTTCACAGGACACACGTGCAGTTGGACACAGCTGAAGAAAAGCGAGGACAAGAGAAATTAGTGCTCTGTAATCAAGAGTCAAACAATTTTGCCGGGCGAGGTGGCTCATGACTGTAATCCCAGCACTTGAGAGGCAGAGGCAGGAGGATTGCTGAGTTCCAGGCTTGCCTGGGCTACATAGAGAGCTCAGGGCCAGCCTGAACTACAAAGCGAGACCCTGTCTCAAAAAAAAAAAAAAAAAAAAAAAAAAGTCAAACAATTTTGCTGCTAACATAATTACCATACTAACCTTTATTGTTATTTTCTTGTCTCTTAGTGACTTTAAAAAAAAAATTATCCAAAATGTTCTCATTCCTACCCTGCCCTATGATCACTTTGTTTTTAGGTTCCCTATAAGTCTATTATTTTTCCATAATGATACTCAACTCTTAGGAAACAGAAGCCAGTCTTTTGTTTTCAGGTTTTAAATGAGAAAGAGTTTGGGTTTGAAATTTTGTTCTGTCTCTTGCCATCATGCTGCTCCTCCACTGACCTGCAGAATGCCAGAGAACACCTGGGGTTGAGCCCTCTGACAGAGACATATAAAAAGACTCCTTACTGTGATAGCTCTGTGTACCCAAAGGACACAGAGAGCGTGGTATGTCTACACACACACCGTCACCACCACTCCACACACACACAGGGGGAGGATTGCCTCTTTCTTGTGCTTATGAATCTCTCTAACTCCAAATTTTTAGTGTGTTCTGGTTGTGTGTTTAGTTTTTGTTTCTTACGTACCTGTGTATGAGCATACGTCCGTGTATGTGTGCATGGTATTGGGTTTTTAATGTTACATGAAGCCAGTCATTCATGGCAGCATATGCATGCAATCCCAGCACTTGAAATTTTGGAGGCTTGAAATTTTGAGGCTACTTTGGACAGCTTAGCCCTTTAAGGAGACTCTGTTTCAAAATAAAAAGAACCATTGGTTTAGCTCAGTGTGAAGACCCTGGGCTGAATCCTCAGTACTACCTCTGGTGCATTAGTGCTGGGCTTGGTGGCTCAAGCCTGTAATCCCAGCACTCGGGAGGCAGAGGCAGGAGGATTGCTGAGTTCGGGGCTTGCCTGGGCTACACAGTGAGCTCAGAGCCAGCCTGAACTACAAAGTGAGACCCTGTCTCAAAAAAAAAAATGTTCATTAGTATAGTTTTCCAGATGTTCATTAACTTCATTAAATATATTTATACTGCATGTGATGGAGAGATTTCCATTGCAGAACAAACGTTTTTTTCTGAAATCTTCTTTATGATTTCATATTCAGTGTAAATGATTTCATGTCTGAGTGCAGATTATCTTATCTAGCTTGTCTCTCACCATGTATAATTTAGGCACCGTGCTGCAGACAACTGTAGCATAAGCAAATTCGTCCCTAATGTGAAATCTGTAAAGTTTTTGTTTATGTCTTATTGTCTGTGACGTTGTCCCTTTATGATGACAGGAAATGGTTTGGATAAGGTATTAAAATGTTCCTTTTGTTCCATGAATCACAAACAGCTTAGGAAAATATTTAAAGGAAAACTATATGATTAGTCCTAGTAGTCTCTTTTTTTACTGAGAGTGTCTTTGTCTGAAATTATGTCATCACAATGGACTGTTAGCCAGGAAGTTCTGTCTAGCAGCTGAATGAATAAGGAGTACTGAGTTCCTAATAAAAGACGCTATTGTGATATTGAAATAGTGCTGACGGGGGTTGCCAATTTTCTGTTTTTGGATTTACAGGACATCTTCTGTGATTAAAGTAAGGAATACTTAGAGAAAATCCTTAGAGTAAAACAACTATAAACTTGAGAAACCTGAAGTAGAAATGATATTTCCTTTACAGTGTCATTTGATTTCCCAACTTCTCTTGGTTGCTAGACACTTGTTCCTTTGTCTCAAAAACTATTACTCCCCCCGAAAAAAAGAACCCCAATAAATATTCTTGTTTTACTCAGCTAATGTTTGATTTTTATCTGCACATCAGTTCGGTTTTAAAACTTCCTCACATTTGTTTGAATGGTTTATGTATCCCTGCGATTTTGTAATTATCAGAACAAAAGCTCTGATTCTTTGGGGCAAGGAAGAAAAAAAACTTGCTAATAGTATTTACACTTCAATTAATTTTTTCATTCTGACTTAAAAAGTAGGGTAGTTTAGATATTCCCTCTCTTCTACTTTATTACTGTTTTTTATTCCTCAAGTATAATGGCATAAAGTCTTACAAATGTGTTCATTTTACAGCTGACATAGAGCTTTATGTAGAGTAGGTATTTAATATGATTACTTAGAACCCATACATTGTATAGGCTAAATACAACTCCCCTGCTATTTCATCTGCCGCCTTAGCTAGATCCATGTGTAGTTGGTACTACTTTTATATAATTAGTAGTAAATTTGCTGTGCATATCTTGTATGTGAAAACATAGAAAACATTTTTGCATTATTGTTCCTCAAATCTTTGTTTGTAATAAAATATCTATACTGGAGTTTTATTGTACAATGACAGCATTTTCATGTGCTATATTATAGCCTGTTAACTAAAAATAAGTGGGTATTTAAAATGGAAAATGAAATTATCCTGTTGCCTGAAATATCTTAACTCGGGTTTTATTACAGGTTGCATATGGTATCTGTTAGAACTTTGAATCTATGTTGGTTGTTGAATTATTATGTGGATTAACTATTGCATTTGAAAGTTCTTGACTTTAAAAGCATATGTCTGTTTTAAATCTTACACAAATTCCTTACAGGTTTTGCAAACAGTCTAAACCCTTTTCTGTGTGTCCTTTTTGTTTGTTACTTTGTTTTTCATACCAGCATGCCAAATCCTAAGCAGCAACAAATTTAGAACATTTCATTGCATATTCTTATGATATCATCAATAGATTTCCTTTAATTAGAAAAGTCTCTAAATTATTCACCTATGATCGCCAACATGTAAAAATTTAGTAATCTGGAAACTTTAGGGTAAGGTGTACAGAATATTATGAAAAATTTATTTTATCTAGGAAAATTGAAAACTCCTGCCATCTGTATATCCTGACTTCTAAAATACAGTAGATCAGTTTATAGAGAACAAAATCTTCAGAAAATATAGGGAAATTTAAAAAAAAACATACACCATATTTTCTTCTTGAATTTACCACTGAAGGTAATTTAATAAGTACTATATGTTACATTCTAATTTTTTTAAATCTACGTAATTTCTATGTCAATTTGAGTCTGACAGTTTAGGCACAGGAGAGTCATCTGGCTTCAGATAAAAAGAACAAAATGGCTTGTTGGCATCCAGCGATGTCGTGTTCATAATGCAGCTTATATTTGCTGTGAGATTAGGTAGCGAATGAGTCTGGGCAGCTGTCTGGCATCCGTGTAACCCACTTCTGTTGTTCTCTGTAGCTTATCAAATACCAGTTTCCCTTCTGAGGGAAGAATTTGAGTTTCTATGAAGAAAAACCTTGAAATGAGGAGAGTAAACTATGTTAAGGCTAGAATACACATAAAGTAGCTTTAGAGATACACGTAAAAGAAAGATGGCTCACATAAAATTTAAGAGAAAAACAGAAGGTTTAACATTTCCATAATTCATGTTTAAGGATTTGTGAAGGTCTCAAGCTGTCTTCTAGAAATCCAAAATAGAAGTGAGTCAACTTTAATCAGTAAACATGGAAAACTAAATATAAATGTCTTAAGAAATTTCTAATAACTGATTTTTTTCTTTATATATAGTTTTTCAAAAAACCTCTACTATTTATGCAATATATCTGTTTTGTAAAATTTCAGTTATACTTTTTTAAATTGAATTCTTTATTGGTACATTTTATATACAGCTCACAATCACACACAGCATTGGGGAATTTGTACCAGTATATGACACAAGTTAATTCTCATTTTTACCCACATCCCTACCCCCCCCCACACCTCCCCACCCCCTATATACATGCTCTTTTATTCTATTTCAGAATCATATTTATTCCTTTCCTTCATTATGTTCCCACACCAAATATACTTTTTTTAACTAGTCATTAGACTAAGAACAAATCTTGTGTTGTACAGATTGTAGCCTACCTAAATTTGTTTATTGTTTTTTCATCAAATGTTTATCATGGTATCCTGTCTTTTTTTGCATTGTAAACTACCATAGTTCCTATCAGAAGCTGGGCAGGTCATAAATAAAATTTTTTTTTTTGAGACAGGGTCTCACTTTGTAGTTCAGGCTGGCCCTCAGCTCACTGTGTAGCACAGGCAAGCCTGGAACTCAGCAATTCTCCTGCCTCTGCCTCCCGAGTGCTGGGATTACAGGTGTGAGCCACCATGCCCAGCACTGTGGTATGTGGTATTGATTGCTGGTGGGCATGAGTCACCACACCCAGCATTGTATGTGGTTACCGGGATCAAACTCAGGACTTTGCACTTGTGAGGCAGGCGCTGGAACCACTGAGCTAAATCTCTGGCCCCATAAATAAAATTATTAATAAGACTCTAGGAACTATTGTTAGAATGAAATTAGATGTTATTTGAAATCACATACAGCCTAAGAATATTATAAGAGAAATGTAATAAAACTTGTTAATGAGTGATTTATGGAATTAGAAAGTAGTATTGCTTTCATGATTAATCCAAATTGGCATCCTTACACCAAAAGATTCCCATAAACTTATGTTACTTGCATGTTGCTAAATTTATACTTGCAAATCATTGTGCAGATAGATGAGCAGTGACCACTGAGAAAAATTTCATTAATACATGTATTTCATACAGGAAATTCAACTTTATGCTTTGTGTTCGTTTCTGGAAACTCATCTCTGTGAGGATTGCACTGTGTATGTGCTCTTGATTTGTTAAAATAAAAATTTAAAAAATTAGTCATGATGTATTAATTTTTACGGTGGATTTGTTCCTATCATAACTTGAAAGTATTTCACAAAATTAATTATTTTTGTTCAAGAGACAGAGGTGGTTCTAAAGATACCTTCTTTATAGAAATACACCTAATTTAAATGCTTTGCATGGTTAACTCATTTTTATTAAAAAGGTATAACATGTCTGCCACTTTTTTGAATGCTGTAAATGTAACAGTGGCTGAAACAAATGAAAATTGCTGTCATCAAGGTGCCTATTTTTTAGTGGACAATGGCTTACACAAAAATATGTTAGAAGATAATGAGAACTGTGGAGAAAAATGGAAGGAGAAGGGGAGGGCTCCAGATCGCTGGAGAGAGTCTCACCAAAGAAGGTGACATCTAAATACAGGTTTCAATTCATACAAGTCATGCGCCTAAGCCTTTCTTCCAGGAACACAGCCCACTTAAAAAAACAGCAAAATGGTTATTATGTCTAAGAGTAAAGTGAGCAATGAGAAAAGTAGTAGGAGATATAGGTAGAGACAGAAAGAGTCAAGAGGCATATTAAATAACACTATAGAGACAGAGTGAGGCAGAGGCTGAACAAGATAAAAAGCCTTGTTTATCACAGAGGAGAAACATAACCTGATTTATATTTTACTAGATTTATTCTGGCCCCTATGTAGACAGGGAACTGAATGGGACACAGATAAAAATAAGGAGATCAATTTTAAGATCATTCCAGTAATCCAGGTCAGGGGTGTTGTGGCTGGAAGAGAGGACTGGCAGTTTTGGGGGATAGTTTATGAAGTAAATATAACAGAATTTGCTGTCAAATTTGAAGGAGCTTGTGAGAGAGAAAAAATAGCTAAGATGGAACTTCCATTAACTCAGATGGGACAAATGGGGATAATTTGGTCTAGTTTTATATAAATTGTGGAAAGTTTAAGTTTCAGAGTTTAGTATCCCATGACAAATACGGTACCTTGTCCATAATGGATAAGTAACACCCCTTCTTAACTAATTTAGACTGAAGACTGTTAAACTCCTAAATATAATAGATGGGTTGGATTCATTATTTATATTTTATAATTAATTATAGAGGATATTAGTAGAGATACAAAGTTCTTGGATTCCTAACACTAGAAAAAGAAAAATCATGTAGTGTTCTGTGTCACTAACATGTTCAAACTCCCTCCCCCCTTCCTGGCAAACTTGTTTAAAAGTATAATGTTACACGTTATGTCATGGGTATACTCGAGCACATGTGTTCAATACAGTTCATAAATGGAAGCAGCTGGCTTCCTGTGCAGTTAGCAGGCATGCACACAGCTGAGATCCCCAAACTCAGGACTCACTGGATCTGGCTTGATCCTGTGTGAGCATGCTGTGAGTTCAGTTAGTGCAGATGTGTTACAAGCAAGCTTAATGACTTACAAAATTCTTTTGTTGCCATGAATTGCTAAATGTGGTTTATTTACCACTACCCCAGTCCCAAACGCACCTCTTCTATCTCTTAAAAAAGAACATTACACCTAGAGTCTTAGTTTCATACTCAGATCTGGAAAAGCCTTGGCAAAGGGGGAAAAAGTTATCATCTCAAAGGGAAAAGCTGAATTCGTGCACAGGAACTGCAGGATTACTTTGGCGTTTTACTGGTCCCTTGTAACACTGGCAAGTCCCATAAATACCTAGTGGAAAAACAGCAGCAAATGAGATCTGCAGCAGCCTTTGGAGATGGAATTTATGTGGCTGAATATTTTTTTTGAGGTTGAGTGTAAAGGTCAAAAGAAAGTGGATAGATTAAAGTTGCTGATTTTTGCAAACTTAAGGCCACTTTGAAAGGTTTCTCTTTCTGTGGCAAGAAAATTTCAAGATAAATGGCTTTGCTTCATTAGCTGAAATGTCATGTCCTCATTTAATATCTGTTACCTGAGACATTTGAAGACTTAGTATTATTTACATGCAATAAATAAAATCCTCAATCCACTTTAACTAATGTAGATAAATATATGAAATTGCAAATCTTCCCAAGAACAGAAAGATGACAGACCAAATATATATATTTGTATTGCTCTGTGTGCATATATATTTTTAAAGGATTCATTTTAGATATTTAAAAGGAATTAATAAAAAGTTTGCCCCTTTATAAGCATAGGTTATTGATTTAACCAGTGTGATTACAGCCTTTTATTTTTTCAACTACTTTACCTGTTAACACTTTAATAGTGAATGTAAACAACCTAGAAGAAAAAACCGTGGCATCTTTTAGCATTAAAACAAAGTTCATAGATACTTTTACTGGCTTTTTTATATTCTGTACAACCTTTTAACACCCTATCACTGTGATAAAGGCTGCCTCAAAGAGACCAAATTACTGGGGTGTTTGGTGCTGGACATCTCTGTCTTGATAGGACAAAAGCCACAACACATGTTAACTGAACGTGTATATTAGGGTTATCTTCAGAGCTTTCCTTCTGTCTTTATTTCCAGATTGCCCAGTCATTAATACTTCAAATCCAAAATAAAGGACAAAACTGTGACTTACTACTTTTATTGGTGAATTACCATGAAAGATTTTCATGAAAATTACCCAGTGTCAAAGAACAAAAATCCTTTTATAGTAGTTGACACCTAATATTGAAAAATATTCATTTTATCTCTTGAAAGTAAGATCAGGCAGCTCATCTTTATTCTCTGAATTTTTCATGACAAGCTTTTTTTTTTTTTTTTTTTTTGAGACAAGGTCTCGCTTTGTAGTTCAGGCTGGCTCTGAGCTCACTATGTAGCCCAGGCAAGCCTGGAACTCAGCAATCCTCCTCCCTCTGCCTCTGCCTCTCGAGTGCTGGGATTACAGGCATGTAACGCCCAGCACTGTGGTATGTGGTATTGATGGCTGGTGGGCGTGAGTCACCACGCCCAGCATTGTATGTGGTTACCGGGGATCAAACTCAGGACCTTGCGCTTGCAAGGCAGGCTAAATCTCCAGCCCCATGACAAGCTTTTTTTAAGGAAAATATTAATGTTCAGTATTAACTTTGTTTAAAGCTCTACTGTATATTAAACATTGAATGATCTTTTGGTGCCCTGGAATCACAATGCATATAAAATGTTTTCGTGTTATAGTTGATTTTACACTTTCAATTAACTTCCATTACCTGTGCTAACTATTATCTTTATGAAAATCAGTAGAGACCAAAATTCTTAGTTTGTGACAACCTGATATCAAACACAGGAATGTTCTTTTTTCCTTTATATCACATTTCTTCATTAGTACTCACTACACAGTGTGGGCAATTTCCTCCTCTTAACTTCTTGTATTTTATTACACTGTTAAAGTACAACTATAGTTCTTTTTTTAAGTGCCCTTTTGCATTCAGTACTGTTTAACTCAAAGGTCTCCAGTGGGCAGTGATTCAGACTGGGAAAGAGGGAGAGATGGTAGATGGTATTGTAGGTAGTATTATTAAAGGCCCATAGGAAGTTAAATAGATGTACCTTATGTTCCCTGCCTACAAGACTGTGCCTTTACTGACTTTATTGCCACTTGTACTTTTGAGGCTGCCCATGAGGAATATCTTTGGATTGTTTCTGATGTCCTTTAGGTGAGAAAGTAAAATAAAAATTACTTAGAAGGTCCATTACTTTTATAGTCATAACAAATGTGTGTTCTTCAAACTTCCAAAAGTAGAACCTGGAAGTTTAGATATGACTTGCCGTCATGTCAGTTTTTAATAATTCAGGGCCAGGGATTTAGCTCAAGTGCTACCGCACCTACCTTGGAAGCACAAGAGCCTGAGTTCAATCCCCATGCCCCGCACACACAAAATAAACAATTCAGTGGAATTATTTTTAATATTTTAGTTAGCTACAATTAATAAAATTTATATATGCTCTATGCTCATTAATAGAGTTTTTTGGAGTTAACATATCTAGAGAAAGCATTAGGTGACACATTGGGCTCCGCATATTATTGGACCTACTTTTGCAGCTCATTTGTGTAAGCTACAAGTTCAGTAACCTTTCTGGACCTCCAATTTTCCTCATGTAAAAGTGAAAGATGAATAGGGTTATCTTTAAATAGTCTTTTTTTCTGGTCTAAAATCCTTTGTCTATGTTTTGAAGGTTTTATTATGGAAAAAGTTCAGTGAGACGCAAAAACAGAGTCACCACTAGCCACCTTCATGTCATCAACATGAACAGTAGTCGCTTCATGCTCACGATATCCAGCCCACAGTTGTTTGGTTATTTTGTTCAATTCATAATGTCCATAAGGTTTAGTTGTCTCTGTGTCTGATCTATTTTTTAAAGTCTTTGATTAAAAAGTACATACTATCTTAACCATTTTAAGCAGAGAGTACAATATGTTAACTATATACACATTATTGTACAACAGTTCTTTTGTGGTTTCAACATCATAAAAAACTGAAACTTTACATTCATTATAACAACTCCTCCTTCACACAGCCCCTGGCAATAGCATTCCACTCTTTGATTTTAAGGATTTGACTATTTTAGATACCTTGTGTAAGTGGAGCCGTGCTGTGTTTATCTTTTTGTGGCTGGCTTATTTCACTTACTTAGCATAATGTCCTCAGTTTCATCCATGTTGTGCCATATGACAGGATTTCCCTATTTCTTAAATCAGAGTAATATTCTATTGTGTCTCTCTGCCACATTTTCTTTATCCATTCATCTGTAACTATTCTACCTCTTTGCCATTGTGAATAAGCCTGCAGTGAATACGGGTGTACAAATATCTCTTCAACATCTTATTTTCAGTTTCTTTGAGTGTATTTTTATATGTGAGATTGCTGGACCATATGGTAGTTCTAAATCTTTTGAGGGGCCTTCGTATTGTTTCCCATACCAACTGCACCATTTTTCATTCTCAACAACAGTGCAAAAGGGTTCCAGCTTCTCCAAGTCCTTGCCAACGCTCGTTAGTCTTCTTGTTTTTTCTTTTGTCAGTTAGCGGCCATGTGAGCACATAGAAAGTTGAGTAGTTCCTGGGTCGCATTTGTCTTTTGTGATGATCAGTGATGTTGAGTAACTTTTCATATCCTTGTTGGCCAGTTGTATATTTCATTTGGGAAAAAAAATGACTGAATCTTTGTGTATTATTTTTTCTTTTCTCACGTTCAAGTTAGATCGTTTGGAGTTTTTTCTTGCTTAGTTGTTATAGTTGTTAATTAATTTTATTAGTACATTTTACATATACATAACGATCACATTCACCACAGGGAATTCGTGCCTATCCATTATATATGTTAATTCTTTTTCCTCCAATCCCTTCCTTTCTCTTCAATCTTGGCTCTCCTCCTTGTTTACAAAAGCTTAGCTTCTGTATTTTTCCTTTTATCTTTCTTTGTTTCCCTTCTTTCTCCTCCCTTGTTCCTGTTTCCACTTAAACATTTTCTTCCTATTCTTTTTATGTGCTGAGTATCACACCTATGATTTGCAAATATGTTGTCATTCCATAAGTTGCCTTTCTGCTCTGTCAATTTGTTCTCTTAACAACAGTCATGTAAACCTCTAATAATGAATTATTGTGTGTGTGTGTGTGTGTGTGTGTGTGTGTGTGTGTGTGTGGTGGCACAAGGATCAAACTCAGGTCCTTACGCTTCCAAGGTAGGCGCAGTAGCACTTGAGCTAAATCCCTGGCCCTGAATTATTAACAATTGACATTGTGGGAAGTCATATCTAAACTTCCAGGCTCTACTTTTGGAATTTTGAAGAACACACATTTGTTATGACTATAAAAGTAATGAGTTACATTCTTTACCAGTGGACCTGCTTTCTTCACCGTTGACTGGTAAGAGTGGTGGTATTAATGTTTGGAGTGGCTGTGGCCATTTCTTAAGTTAGCAGTGCAGTTTGCTAGAATGATCATTTCTTGCAGAAAGACTTCTTTGTAGGTGCTGTTTGACAGCACCCGCTCCACAGTAGAACTTCTTTCCAACTTGAAGCCAGTACTCAGATGCGTTGTCAACGAAGTCTGTATAATTTTCTAAATCTCGTCGTCATTTTAGCAATGCTTGCAGCATCTTCAGCAGAAGTATGTTTCATCTTAGCCAACCACTCTGTTCGTCCATCGAGAGGTAACACCCCATCTGTTAGGGTTTTTTGGTGAGAGTGCACAATTCAGTGACATCTTCAGGCTTCTCTGTGACTATCGTTCTTTTACTGTTTCCAGCACATCTGCAGATACTTTCTGTGCTGAAGTCTTGAACCCCTCCAAGTCATCCATTAGGGTTGGAATCAGCTCCCTCCAAACTCTGGTTAATGTTGATATTTTTATTTCCTCCCATGAAAAACAAATGTTCTTACTGGCATCTAGAATAGGAAATCCTCTCCAGAAGGTGTTCAGTGTACTTTGCCCAGATCCCTCAGGGAGTCACTGTGTCTACTTGCTCTAGTCTTATAAAATAAAATCAGTTTCATAAGTACTATGACTGGAATGTCAACATTACTCCTTGATCCATGGATGTGTTAACAGGCATGAAAACAACATCGAACATGTTATCTCCATCCTGATTCCTAAGTGGCTAGGTGCATTGTCAGTGAGCAATAATATTTTTAAAAGAATCTTTTTATCTCAGCAGAAGGATTAAACAGAAGGCTTAAAATTCTCAGTAAACCATTTGTAAACAGATGTGCTGCCATTCAAACTTACTTCCATTTGTAAACCACCTGTGAACGAGATTTAGTTCTGTTTCTTAAGACCCTAGGATTTTCAGAATGATACATAATGTATTGGTTTCAACTTAAAGTTACTATGTAAGCTCCTAACAAAAGAATCAACTTATCCTTTGACATTAGGCATTGATATTTCCCTAGCTATCAAAATCCTAGATGGCTTCGTCTTCTAATAGAAGAGTTTTCCTTTCATCTCCGTTAAACAATCTTTTATTTAGTAGAGTTACCTTCATCAGCTATTGTATCTAGATCTGGACCATTTGGGTTTGTTTGTTTTGTTTTTTTGAGATAGGGTTTCATTATATAGTTCAGGCCATCCTTCAGCTCACTGTGTAGCTAAGGCTGGTCCTCCTGCCTCAGCCTTCTGAGTGTTGAAATTAATGGTGAGCATCACCACACCCAGCTACTGAGTCATTTGCTGTAGCTTCCTCATCAGTTTCTGTGGCTTCACCTCATGACCCGCCTCTGCTAGCTTCAAACTTGTCTTCAGCAGCTTCCTCTCCTTTCTCAGCCTTCCTAGAATTGAAGAAAGTTAGGGCCTCACCCTGGATTGGACACTGATTTGAGGAAATGAGTTTCTATCAAATCCATTCAAATGTTGTCAAAGCCAGCTGTGGTGGTACACACCTGTCATCCTAGCACTCAAGATGCTGAGGGAGGAGGATCTCTGCAAGTTCAAGGCCAGCCTGAACTAGAAAGCAAGACCTTGTTTCAAAAAAACAAAACAGAAAAGCTCACCATATCAGCAGGAAGAGGCTTTTGCTTTCTTATTTGTGTGTTCACTAGCATTTTAATTTCCTTTTTAGCCTGCCTTTACAACTTGACTAACATAAGACGTGTAGCATTTGGCCCGTGTCAGCTTTCACCACGCGTCCCTGACTAAGCAGAATCATTTCCAGCTCTTGATTTAAAGTGAAAGACATGTGGCTCTTCATTCACACTTAGAGGTCATTACGAGATTATTAATTGGCTTGATTCCAGTGTTGTTCTGTCTCAGGGAATAGGGAAGCCCTGGCGAGAAAGAGAGGCCAGAGGGGCTTGATCAGCTGGGCAGTCAGAATGCATAGTTATTAAGTTTGCCATCTCACACAGACATGGTTTTGGACCCTCAAAAAATAATTACAATAATAACATCAAAGATCCCTGTCATATGTTCATACAAAATTTGTAGTAAAGATGAAAGTGTTTCGAATGTTAAGAGAATTGCCAAAATGTAACGCAGAGACTCAGAGTGAACGTAAGAGCTGAGCCTTGTGTGCACACGGCCCACACCTATAATCCTAGCAGTGGGGGGCTGAAGCAGGAGGATCGCAAGTCTGAGCCCTATGGACAACTAGCAAGACTCCAGTAAGAGCAGTAGCACGACTAGCAATGGTAGGACCCTGCCTGAAAGTCAGATATTAGAAGGGCTGGGGATACAGCTTGGTAGAAGAGCATGTAACACTGGAAACATGGTGCTGACAGAGTCTCTTAGTGCAGAATTGCCGTCCATCACTATTGTTTTTAAAAATGTAATATATGCAAAGCACAGTAGAGCAGAGTATAATGAATGATGTGAGAATGTGTGTGTGTGTGTGTGTGTGTGTGTGTGTGCGCACGCACTCATAGTCAACTCTGGCTGCAACCTGGCACCACACAATTCATGCTGGTGTTTCTTTTTCCTTACTGCTAACTTTTTTCTCAGATCCTGAGAGAGCTGGCTTTCATCATCCGACAAATAATTACTTTTTTGCTCAACCTCAGTATAAATGCAAAGTGGATTTGGAAATTACTGAATCATTCCTAGGTAATAAATGTGACCCACGAGAAGGCCATGTTCATATACCATTTTAGTGTTTACCCTGACAGTATCTGCACAGAATTCCATTGGCTACATATTCCCTTCCCCAGCGCTTGTGGAAAGGTTGTGTCATACACTTGAACAAAGTAGGTTAGTTTCTTATTGCTCACATTTTATCCCAGGCTCTCTCAGCATCCCAGATGATATTTTACATTTTGTATTGACTAAAAGTAACTCACTGCAGTGTACACTTGTATACTTTTTTTTTTTTTTTTTTGCTTTTGAGACAGGGTCTCGCTTTGTAGTTCAGGCTGGCCCTGAGCTCACTATGGAGCCCAGGCAAGCCTCCGTGAACTCAGCAATCCTCCTGTCTCTGCCTCCCGAGTGCTGGGATTACAGGCGTGAGCCACCACATTGGTCACTGTGGTATGCGGTGTTGATTGTTGGTGGGCGTTGAGTCTCCACGCCCAGCATTATATGTGGTTACCGGGGATCGAACTCAGGACCTTGTGCTTGCGAGGCAGGCACCGGAACCACTGAGCTAACCCTCCGGCCCTATACTTTTTTGACCAAAACAATCAAGAATGCTCCGCTACAGAACCATTCACAGCAATTTTATCACCCTAAACATTCAAAGGTGTGGCTCCTCTGGAGTCCATCCCTCCATTTCCACGCCGTGACCAAACCATGGGCCGCCATACAGTATGTAGCTTTTGCTCTTGCTTCTTTACCTCAGCAAAACGCACTTAAGATCGAGTCTCGTGTCAACCAGTAACGCGTGTCTGTGATGGAAGAAGTATAGTTTGAAGCAGGCAGTCTGGAGCTGGGCATGGTGGCGCCTATCTGTAACAGCCACATTTGGGGGGCTGAAGCAAGAGGATGGCAAGTTTGAGCTCAGTTTGAGCAACTTAGCACAGCCTTGTCTCAGAAGGAAATATTTTTTAGAAAGGCTGGGGATGAGCTTAGTGCAAAGGCCCTGGGTCCCATCTCCAGCATCACCACCAAAAAAATTTTTTTAAAATCAGGTATCCTGGTACTCATTTTTGTCATACGACAATTTCTATTTTTTGGTTTTTTTTCATTTTAACTTTGTTTTTACCTTTCATCACCCCCTCTTTTGATTCGTTTCAGTTTTTCAAAATACTAGATATTCTTACTTAGAAGTTCTCTTGTCTTGGAAAATGTCAAAGTATACTGGAGCCTCAGCTTTTCGGGACCTCCTTGATTCTTTTGATGTGGAAATCTTATTTAATTTCACAGTCTGTCCCATTTCTCTCCCAATTATTAAATCTTATACGTTTATTTAATTCTAGGAATTCCAAAGTTATATTGTGTTCCATAACTCTACTGATTCTTCCTCGTCTCCAAGTTTTTGGGGAAGAGGATGAGGATGGGGACAGTGATATGGGTGGAGGTGATGACGATGCTGGTGGGCCTCAGGGCCTTGCAGCTCTAGACGAGTGCTCTGCTACTGAGCCCCATCCTGAGTCCTCAGTCCTACACCTAACATAAAGGCAGTGGACAAGACCAGGGTACCTGGCCAAGCCTTTCTGAATAGCTCGTAGTTCTTGGTTTGGTGCACTTTGGGTTTTTTTGGTTTTGGTTTTTTTTTTGAGATGGGGTCTTGCTTTGTAGTTCAGGCTGGCCCTGAGCTCACTATGCAGCCCAGGCAAGCCTTGAACTCAGCAATCCTCCCGCCTCTGCCTCCCGAGTGCTGGGATTACAGGCATGAGCCACCAGGCCCCGCACTGTGGTATGTGGTACTGATTGCTGGTGGGCGTGAGTCACCACGCCCAGCATTGTATGTGGTCACCGGTGGATCGGTGATCGAACTCAGGACCTTGTGCTTGAGAGGCAGGCGCCAGAACCACTGAGCTAAATCTCCAGCCCGTGGTGCACTTTGTTTTTAATGATCTCTTCAGAAAATCACATAGAAACAGTATTTCGTGCAATAGTGTAACTAATAAAAATTAACTTTTAAAAATGATACCAAGGGCCAAAGATTTTGCTCAGTGTTTCTAGCACCTGCCTCACAAGCACAAGGTCCTGAATTTGATCTCTGGTAATGAATGAATGAGCGAATGCTATTTCTCAACATCTTTCTTATTTATCTCTTCATTTATAATTTCTGTACCTTCTGCCTACACAGCATGGAATGCAGAGACTCAGAATGAATAGCTCCAGTCTGATTTTTTACCTGCTGAATTCTAAGGTCCTTTAAGTTACTGCTTGCTATTTGCCATACATCTAATAAACATTTGTTGAAAATTAATAAGGTCGGATTGATCCTGGCACATCTTCCTCCCTTATACGAGCTCTGATCTTTTTGCTGGTACACCAAAGTAATTCTTTTTGAAATTTGAATTCCTCTATCTTTACTAGGATATGTCATGGTCTTAACTACCGTGTGGCAGTGTTGTGCTCTTTTCCCAGCAACAGATTGAGATGTTATTTCTAGAAAGTTTTCTCACATATGTCTTTATAGCAAGACTGCAAGTTCTGTTTTCCTACTATTTCTACTGACCTGGTTTATCTTTCTCTCTTTCTTTTAGTCATTTTTAATTTCTCTATTTGAGTGTGTCCTTGCTATACAGCAGAAAATTTAGTCTTGTTTCCCAAGACTATTGGGATGTATTTTTATTTTAATAAGCTGCTGATATATTTGGTCTCAACTCTGTCATGCTGTTCTATGATAGGATTCCTGAATGCATTATGTACTATATAATATGTATATATAGTTTTTCCGTCTATTGGTGTATTTTCTTTACTGTATTTAAATTTTGTATTCTGTCTTGGGAGGTTTGTATTTCTTTGCTTTTTTACATATTTTAATAATGGCTTTAATCCTCTTATAAGAGTCTACTATATTTTAATCAGAAATGTTATATTTCAGTCCCCGCATACAACTTTTACAATAGTAAATATATTCTAGATTTTTCTCTCACCCTCCTCTGTTTTTAAAATTGAACACAGACATACCGAATGTCTGCGTCCTATGTTGTTGTGTAGGCAGAAAGTATAAAAAATTATAAATGAAAAGATAAACATTTGAACATGAAAGAAGTTGGGTAATAGCATTTTTTAAATTCAAAAGCATGTTTGCACACACCTGTCATCCCGGTGCCATGGAAGGCTAAGGCAGCAGGATCACAAGATTGAGCCCAGCCTGGTTCCATCAGCAATTCAGCAAGACCTTGTCTCAAAATTTATTAAGTTGAAGGCAGGAGTAACCAGATGGTGCATGTCTCAATGGGAAGCCTAGGACCAATTCTGAGTACCCACCCCTGATTTTTTTCTATTAGGTCTCTTTTGTCTTAATTTGTATTTACAAGCTATCCTTTCCAGCCTTTTAATAATTATAATTCTGTCATTAAACATAGTTGTGAATACCTACAACAGTATTTTTTAGTTTCTCCCCCACTACCTCATGCTTGGATGAAGCTTATCTTATAAAACATTTCTCACAGTGTATGCGTATAGTACCCCCATCCTGTAACTTGGACACTTGAAAGATAGCTTGACTGAAAATAAAGTCTTTTGTTGTTTGTTTGTTTGTTATTTTGAGACAGGGTCTCGCTTTGTAGTTCAGGCTGGCTCTGAACTCACTGTGTAGCCCAGATGAGCCTGGAACGCACAGCCATCCTCCTGCCTCTGCCTCCAGAGTGCTGGGATTCCAGACATCAACCACCATGTCCAGCATTGTGGTGTGTGGCACTGATTGTTGGTGGGCGTGAGTCACCACACCCAGCCTTGTGGTATGTGGTTACCAGGGATCAAACTAGGGACCTTGTACTTATAAGGCAGACGCTGGAGCCACTGAGCAAAATCCCCAGATCAAGTATTTTTTGTAAAGAGTCTTTACTATTGCCTAGCTTTTTTGTTTTTATTGGTACAGGTACATTTTATAAACACATCATGATCACAATCAACATTGAGAATTTGTACCAGTATATGACAAGACATAGTTCTTATGTTTTTCCATTCCCCTGCCTACTCTACAACCTCCCACCCCCTATATACATGTTTGTTTCCCCCTTCTTTGTTTACCAACACAATTTTTTCTTTCCCCTTGTTACCCCTCCCCATCAT
>PVIC010033995.1:0-19843 GCA_004025085.1 Thryonomys swinderianus
TTGGAATCACATAGTAACTGTTGGGTGCAGTTTGCAGTCTCTTGTAAGTTTTTCAGTGTCACTCCATTTATGACCTACTACATCTAACTGGAATTTAATTTCTTTTCTTTTATTTTAATCATTTTGCTACATCATGTATACACATCATAATCACACATAATATTGAGAATTTGTACCAGTATATGACATATTTTAATTCTCATTTTTCCCATTCCTCTACCCATACTACAATCCCCGCTACTATATACATAAGCTTTGTTTCTCTTTTTTATTGCCATCATATTTTTTCCCCCTTGTTACTTACCCCTACATCCCATTTCCCTTTGAATTCTCACACTCTGTCCTCATATTGGTCAAATATTCTTGCCATACTTTTTAGTGAATTTTCCATATCTTCAATTTCTGCCTGTTTTCCTTGCACAAATTCTAATTCTTTACTAAACTATTATCTATATCTGCATAGTCTTATTTAACTCACTTTATTCTTTGTGTTTAAGTTCATTCAACATTTTGCTAGTAAAATTCCTTATCTGATTAATGAAATCATCTTCAAACTTGAAAAGCATCTTTAACAATTATTTCTGTTAAAAGAGCATGTATAAAGGGGGTGAGGAGGTGTGGGTGGGTAGGGATATGGGTAAAAATGAGAATTAACTTGTGTCATATACTGGTACGAATTCCCCAATGTTATACATGATTTTGAGATGTATATAAATTGTACCAATAAAGAATTCAATTTATTAAAAAATTATTTCTGTTGCCAGGCATGGTGGCTCATGCCTATAATCCCAGCACTCAGGAGGCAGAGGCAGGAGGATTGCTCAGTTCCAGGCTTGCCTGGGCTACACAGTGAGCTCAGGGCCAGCCTGAACTACAAAGACCCTGTCTCAAAACAAACAAACAAACAAAAAATTTCTGGTTTTTTCTTCCTGAAGTTCTTTAAATTTTTTGACTATTTGGTTTTTTGAGTTCTTTGTCTGAAACATTCTCTATTTTAGAGTTCATAAGATCAGTCTTTAAGGGGCTAAGGATGTCAGGAAGTGCTTTATTTTCACATATTTCTATTGTTTTTGTGCTGTAGGCTGAAAATCAGAGTAGAAAAGCTTTCTTCATACTGCCCAAATCTCTTTTGTTCAGATCTATATCCCTGGGATGTGTCCTCATGAGTTGTTGCTTTAGTGTTCATACTCCTCTTTAACTGGCTCATAACATCATTTAAGGGTCTTTTAAATGTCCAGCCTTCTTCTGGGAGCTTGTGTTTGGGGCTCTTGCTTGATTCCCAGAACTCGTCTCACTTTTCTCTTTAATGAGTTGTTCTTGTCCGAGTGTTTGGCTTCCAGATCCTGGAGAGTCTGCAGTATGTTGCTGGTCTACCACTGCCAGGTTCCCTCTTGTCTGGATTTTCATTTAGAGAACTTTATCTCTCACATATCTACTATGTGTTAGGGCCCTTGCTAAGGCATACAAAAATTTAGAGGGAAAAAGTAGGCAAACTCTGAAGGAGCTCACAGCTTTGTAAAATAAGGCTGAATCAGTTGTGCCTTTCACAAAGGCCTGTCTGGCGTGTGTGTACTGTAGAAGTTCACTCGGGTTGCAGTTGTCTAACAATCAACTTCTGTCTGAAAATCTCACTAGAAAACATAGACCAAGCTGGTGTGTTCGGCAAGTGGTTCAGCTGTTGTCACTTTAGGTTAAGTTGCGCCAGTTAAGTTTTAATTGTTCTTATCATCACTGTGTTTATAGAAATAGGACTATAACTTAGCCATTTTTAGCCTTGAACTCAGTATAGAATTGTACCATTGGGCTCTCAGTGACTCAGAAGCCTTGCCACTTTTTAGGCTCTGCAATAGCAGGTGAGAAGTAATGGCTCGAAGCACCACTCCTTGTTAAGACAGCCTAAGGGTGAGATGGCCCGTGGAGCACTGGCTGACGTGACACCCTTGCCATGGGACTAACTGGAGTCTGCAAACCCACGTTAAGTCACAGTGAATAGCTTCACAGTGACATTTACTTAACCATGGCCCAGCCAATTGGAAGTTTATTTGTGTTGGATAGACTACCCAGCACAGAATACATGACTCTCTAGTATTCTAATATAATTCCTTTTAAAACTACTTTTTCATGAAATAAAAATGTAATTGATAAACTTAATTTGTTCTTTCAGCTGTGGAAAATTATAGTGATTAGAGAAATCATGACAAGTACTAATTTTCTAGATTTTTGATGGGCGATGTCTAATTTTTCTCAGTCCATTCTCTACCCTTCCTTACTCTGTGCCCTGGAGACTCAGTGCTTTAGCCTGAATATTCTTGCCTTCTAGTCTCCATTCAGTTTGACCAGTTGGTCATACGTTATGTAAGAGAGGAAAGACTTCTTCTGTGACTTTTGGATGAGGGTGATGTGATAAGCAGAATAATGGTTCCCTAAAAATGTCCACATTCTAATCCCTGAAATGATGAATGTGATACTTTAAAAATGTCTTTTTTCTTTCGAATCCCTTCATTTATACTAACAACTCTTCAGTTCAGAGGTTGACAAAAAAACAGTATAATTATGTTTTTGAAAAATCTCTTTTCTCTTTCAAATCCCTTCGTTTATACTAACAACTCTTCAATTTAGAGGTTGACAGAAAATAGTATAATTATGTTTTTCCATTATTTGATTGGGTCTTTTTCTTTTCCTTTTTAAAAATTTGGATTTATGGGCCGGAGATTTAGCTCAGAGGTTCCAGCGCCTGCCTCACAAGCACAAGGCCCTGAGTTCGATCCCAGTAACCACATACAATGCTGGGTGTGGTGACTCATGCCCACCAGAAATCAATACCACATACCACAGTGCCAGGCGTCACACCTGTAATCCCAGCACTCGGGAGGCAGAGACAGGAGGGTTGCTGAGTTCTAGGCTTGCCTGGGCTACTAGTAAGTTGAGGGCCAGCCTGAACTACAAAGTGAGACCCTGTCTCAAAAAAAATTTTTTTTTGATTTATTGGTACATCTTAAGTGTACAGTATGATCCCACTCATCATTGATAATTTGTACCTGTACATGATGTATCTTGATTTTAGTTTTTCCCATGTCCCTAACCTCCTTTCAGCCCCTCCATCCCCCTGTGTACATAAGGGATGCACACCGAAGCCCTACTCACAAGTGAAATGATAGACACACATATGTAAATACTGTACTGTTTCTCTAGTGTGAGAAGGAAGGTGTAAGTGAGGTCCCTATGTACAATAGGTATTGTGAAATGGAAAGAAAGTCTTTGGACCTGCAGGGGAACTAGGCAGGGAGCAGAGGAAAGCAAAGAAGGGAGAAAAATTTGAAGGTCAAAAGGAAAATATGAAAACAGTGATATTTTAATGTGATATTTTAATAAAGAAATGTTGTAGACATGAATAAGCATTTGGAGATGAGGAAATTTTCTGGGTTGGGTCAATGTTAAAAAACTGTTCTTATGATAGAGAAGCAAGAAGTCAGAGACAGAGTCACAACAAAAGAAAGATTTGAATGATAAAACTGCTAGCTTTTAAAACGGAAGAGGGCCACTAGTCAGGGAATATGAGAAGAATCTCAAACTTGGGGAAAGCATGTAAAATCACCAGAAATTACACATCCACTTGCATGAGTGGTTTTAGGAGCTCTGCTTTAAAAATATGATGACTGCTACTGCTGAAAGCTATTGAGCAGAAAGACAGGCTCCTAAAAATAGTATGGCATGACCTCATCCACCTTACTCATGGGACCTGGTGCCACATAATTTCTGGCTCTTCCCAAGGTCAAAGTGACCATGAAATGTAAACACTGAGTCAATTCAGGAGATTAAGGCAGCCACAACAGCACAAATATAAATGCTCATCCTGGAAGAAAACTTCCAAAACTGTTACAGGAAAATCAAAACTGAAGAGATAAATGTGTTTGAAGAAAGAAGTATTGTTTTACATTAAATTCTTTATTGGTGAGAAGGAGTATTTTGAGGAGGATTAATAGCATTGTGTCTTTTACTGTAATTCTGTTTAATTATTCATTATTTATACAAAGCCCACCTCATATAGAGTATAATGGAATACTTTGTGTTATACAGCTCTTTTCTGATTTTAGTTACAGTTAGTACAATGATTTATTCTACCTAAAATTAATATGTGCAGTTCTATTGTGGTTAGTTGCATTCATTTTTTTCTTCTCTGTCATATTCTGATGTTTAAAAACAAAAATGATTCAAATTATTATATTTCTATGTTCACAGTGCCTTGTGTGGAGCTTGTGATATGTGTCTTCTGAAAGTTTTCTATTGAATTAAACTTATAGGGGCTTAATCAAAATTTATTTGACAAAAGACTTCATTTCAGACCTATTAACACATGCAAGTTACAGAAAAAAATTATGAGGCAAGTTTGTATAGCAGGGAGATAGCTAAAAGATAAACAACCTGATTTGAGATGCAAATGGATTGTGAATTATTTATATCATATTCTTGTCACAGCATTGTTCATTTAAAATTTGTTTACTCAGAGGATTGAATGAATGTTCAGTATTTAGATTAAGTAAGCCCTAGAGTTGAACCACTCAAAAATCATATTGAATACTGGAAGTGATAAAAGAAAATAGCATATTATACTTTAGTAAAACCAAGAAGTATTTATGGGCAAGATGGAATCTTTAATTAGAGATGACTGAATTTCTTTAACAGACAAAGAAATTGTACAAACATAACATTTTTGGAGGAGTTTAGGCAGGAAATAGAACAAATGAGAAAAAAGGTAAGAGTACAGTACAGCGTGAACATAAAATAGTAATCAATAATCTCAGACCATAATAAAGAGCAGAAAGGAGATAGAATAAAATCCTGTCAAAAGGGGGGACAAATCTCCCCATTTTCCAATGGAAAACTGATTCCTTCAGGATTTAGCGGAAGTCCCATTTTGTCTATCCAAGGTTCAGTGAGGTCTTTTTCTTATGGGGGAAAAAAGAGTTATTGAAAAGGATCATCATTATTCTTGACAATGGTACATATGGGTTTGTGTCCTTTCTTTTCTGAAACTTTATGCTGAAGGAAATTATGGACATTCAGTCATTTTGTGGCATTAACACACTTTCTCCTGACAATTAATGTATGGGATACATACCAACATTATCTCCATTTCTCAGAGAATTTAAGGTTGATAAAAATTGCACAGGTTCAGGATTTGAATCTAAATAACCTCGAGTAAGACCTCTGCTTCTTCATTTACAATAGGTTTTATAATTGAAATATAGCCTCCCATTTTAGAAAGAAAGACAGTAGTCAGATCACTCCCCAGCTCATGGGAAGCTCCTTTGCTGGCTGCTGCCATGTACCTGAGGCCCACAGGCCCAGTGTTTTTCAGATGAATGAGGACTCCTTTCCTGAAAGTGACATGGGTTTGACTCAACAAATTAGTCATCTTATATGAAGGGAATTAAAAAATGCAAAAACCATTCAGTCCTCTGCTTCACTAGATATTCTAAGCTGTCCTCATGGCAATTAAAAGAAAGTGAGGTCAAGTCAAAGAAAGAAGGATTCAAGTCTGGCATGTACAGAGTATGAACAGAGAGATGAAGCACCCCCAACATTTTATTTGCACGTTCTGAAACATTATGGGAACTGTGCAAGCAGTGATAACTCTCTTCAGTCTCCCAGTAACTAGCTGTGTGATCTCTGGAAGTTCACTGGAGAGTGACAGTAGAGCAGAGCCAGTGGTCTAAGCCATTCCTTCTTCTACATATTGACAGAAATCTGTAACCACAAATCACAGAGGCAGCAGTACTTGACATGATCTCCAAAGACCACAGGATCTGGTTAATCTAATTTGACCTTCATCAGAAAAACTACTGCTACTAGTCAGGTTCACGTTGAGACAAATACGGAAGAAGGCCTCACTGTGAATTCGCACTCTACTAATGGGAAAGCATTTGTTTAGACAGGCAACAAGTCCTCTGTGGAAACTGTGTTTGTACTTATCTGTAAGGTGAGAAATTTTTAAGTTGGATCCAGAAAATCACAAGAGGCCAAGGGAATGACAGGCAGAGATAGATAAGGGTGCCTCTGTCAGTGAAGGATCATAATGTTTATTTATTTTTAAAGACTTCAAGAAAATATGATATTTTCTCTGGAGCAGGGCTTATCAACTTGATGCATTTTTAAAATAGGTGAGTAACAATTCTTTGGGCATAAAATGACTAATCTGCTCTGTAGTTTTTTGGTTTGGTTTGGTTTTATTTAAACGAGTGAGCTGGATTTCCAATCTAGTTTAAAAGAAGAATTACAATTCACTTTCTCCTTAAAGGTAGTCACTATGAAATAGCATTGCTTTATGGGAAAACATGATGACTGACTATTGCTTGCAGGAGGGCTAATTTAATGTGAGGAGAAAGTGAGGTAGAGACCTTTGATCAGTTGTTAGGTGTTACTTGATAGGGTAATGTTATTATACCCAATTTATAACTGGCAAAATGGAGGTATCTAGAAGCTGATTTGACAACTAGCAAAGAATTGGTGAGTGCTCAATCTAGGATCCAACTATCTTACTAGAGTTCGTATTGGTAGCATCATCAAAAGTCTTGACATAAAGGAAGTATGAGCATTCACGATGTTATAATATTTCTCTCTTCCTTATACCCAAATGCATCTCATAAAGGGAAGACAAGCTCCTCATGAATCATAGTCATTAAGTTCACAAATAAAGCTCACTGAAACATAATTTGAGGGAATAAGATACTGAAGAGGGTCCTTAAGAAAAACAGTCCAGCGAGTCTATTGAGATGACACTATGGATTGCAACATAGAATTTTTATTGTAAAAGTGCACATGTTAAGCAATTTTTTTTGAGAAAAGGTTTTCAAATACATAGGGAGAAGCTGATAATTAAGGATTAGACTCTATTTAATATATATATCATATTGCCAATACTATGCACATATTGGAAGGCTAGCTTTTTCTGTGTCCTCTTTCCAGAACACGTTTCAAGTTGACAGTAACAACATATTTCTCATCATTTAAATTTGCCAACAACTCTCCCAAAAAGTCAACATTTAATATCTTGACCATTTAAAACAAGAAAATAACTCATTCTATTTACATTTGAGGTTAAGTACTATAGCACTGATACATTGAATGTTTGTAAAGTTGGCAGCTAAATGTATTTCAAGATTCTTCCAGATGGCTTGATGATGACATCCATGGTTTTACACCAACAAAGCCACTCTTTCTTTTCTATTCTTTTAAGATTATCTATAAAATTATACTAGCTGTTACTAAATTCTGACTGAGAGAAATGATTGTCATAAAGCATAACTGTCAAAGGATGCTATTTTAGAAAAATAAGGATTCAGGATGAGTATATGAAAATTGGGCTGAACTCATCATGTTTCAGGTCTACGGCAGCCATTTCTTTTTAATTGCAATATAATCCAATGAGACCACTGCTATAGGCTTCATGACCTCCATGTAAGCCATTCATTTATTCTTTTACTTATCTTTTCAGAGTGTAGAATTCTACATTCTAAACACCAGTCTGATATGAATCTTGCTTATGCCTTTCATAAATTCACAAGCAGAATTTTGGATATGCCAGAACAGACTCATACTCAAACTTGGAAAAATAATAAGCGCTATGCCCCAGTAATCATTTCTGTACACACACATAGGACAGAGATACTATTTTAAAAGAAGTACAGACTTTGCCTCAAACAATTTTTTCAAGATGAAAAAATAGCCAAAGTTCAATGGTTCCTGTTTTTTTTTCTGCTAATATTACTGCAGAACACCTACTAATTCACCTAATCAGTGGAGCAACACTAGTACTAATATTCATTAACCTTCCCACTGCTATAATCTCATTTATTATATTTTTATGTCTTACAAGCATTAATTCAAGAGAACTATGAGCCAAGCTTAAAACTCAAAGGATAAGATCCAAGTTCCAAGGCCAATACAGAAAAATTCACCAGAAGCTTCTGAGGGCAACTGAACTCAAAGCCTATTCACTGAGCCCTGTGTGCCAGGCACTGCGCAGGGTGCTGAGGACCCAAAGAAGAAATGACAGGGATTCTGCCCACAAGGCACTCACAGTTCTAAAAGCAGATCTTCAGATGGAGAGTAAGTTCTGCTAAGAACTCTCACCCTAAAAGGAAAAACAAATAGTGGCAAGCATGTAACATTACTTTATATCTCACTTAGGGACTGGGCTTATTTAGAGTTGGCAAATGCCAATTATTCAGCCTGTATTTTACTTAAAGTTTGTAATATGTCATACAAGAAAAAAAAAACCTGAATCTTCATGCATGAGGGGGAAGGCATTGAAATCCTCCCTCCAATTCCAAACTCAAATCTTTGTAGTTACATTCATGATTCCTTTAAAGCCCAAAGACACAAAATAAAAGACAGTACGTTATGATGGTAACTTCAGTCCATTTATTTTGGCTCTAAAGAGAGGCATGCATTAAACGTGAAGCATTCTATGTTGCTGAAATATATACATCATTGTACATGTGATGTGGAGGAAACTGTCTTCCTATCTTGGGAAAAATGTGTAATAGATTTCTAAACTAGTCTTTTCTATTTAAACTGAGTTGTGATTCTTCTCAAATGAGGGATATGTTCTGTTGTGTTCAACTTCATCACAACAGGACCCCGAGTGCACAAATGATATAGTGCTGGACGTCTGAGTCTAATTACGTTATGAGTCAGGTAAGAATAGCACTACCATATAAATAGCTTCTATCTGTTGCTATAACTGAAAAACACCTTGCTTGGTTTCAGTGTTCTTGCCCCCATTTTACTTTGCCTTGCAGGTTTGAAACACGGCACACACTGGAGTTCAAGTTACACTAATTAAAGGAGAGTTGGGCACAAACAATACATTTTACAATTTACTGGATTATGACATAAAAACAAACTCAGATCATTGTTGACTACATAGAAGATTCTTTACATGGACTTAGAAAGGACCTCTTCTTTCCATGAGATTCAGCAGATAAGACCCTTATCGATAAAACCCATGTATCTTCACAGGTACAGATAGGAGACCCAGTAAACCAGGTTGAACAAGCAGAAAGCAGTGGGGAAGAAGATGCGAGCATAGGAGTCCATTTTGGCAATGCGGATATGTATCCTCCCGTGTCTCCACGCTCCTGTTCGGCAGTCTTCGAAACAGCAGAAGAAACTGGCACAGTCCTTGCCATCCAGACATTCGTACCCATATTCCTCATCCCTCTCCTGAAGGTGAGTGGCATTGTTCATTTGAATGGTTGCTGATCTCGGCCGGATATCAATGGTAGGGGCCTGAGACAAGGGTAGGGAAGGAGAAGGAACACAGTGAGTTACACTTGAGAAGTCTAAGACTGTTTCTCCACAATGTCACCCACGTGATGATGAATCTGAAAATGGATACTCAGGAAATTGCTTATGACGCTGTGATCTACAATGATAAAATTGAGCTCAGAAGGATAGCACATTTGCAGGTTTCAAAGTTAGAGCTTAAGCAGTGCAGCTGAAAATGATATCAAGCTAATGGCTATAGCAAGAATATCGAACACCAAAAGAACTCAAAGTTTAAAGATTTAAATCAAACTACATGAAAGTTTGTTCTAGTAATTATTAGATGTGAAGTTGGTTAACACGAAGGCATTTAATGGTATTGCATGTGAGTGAAACAGAGAAATAAAAATGCTTCTATTTTGAAATCAAATTTCATGTCATGCTTACTTATAGGCAAATAGAAAACCTCGTTATTACACTGAGCAAATGTGTTAAATGATGTTAATAGAAGATGTTAAATATATATATGTAAATATAAACATTAAAGTTTCTTAACTTTATATTGCAAAGGCTTAAATTTTAGGAAAATACGATACTCTGCCTAACATTCTCTAACTTTAAGTTTGAGAATGTCTGCAGTATTTATGTCCATATATATGAAAATTTCAAAACAAAAGAATAAAGAATGTAAATGCTTATCAAACTCATTTTAGCATTTCAGGAGAAAATAATATTAGTTAGCTACATGCTAATCTAACATTTGCTTCAAGGACAATAATAAAATTTCTATAAAACTAAAGGATTTGTTTAATTTTAATTTGTCTGAATTAGCTTTAAGCTAATATAAAAATAAATCCTAATTTGTCTTAATGAGCTATCAGAATTAAATAGAAATATCCTTGCCATATTTCATATAGGCTAGTAACAGCCATAGGGTGAAAGGATGGATGTTTTAACTTAGTCTTTTAAAGACAGCATTTTCTTATAAAATTCACAAGTACAGTTCAGAAAATGGAGAGTACATTTATAAAACATTTGAAATCGAATTTTTGAATTAGGATTTACAGAGTTAGATTTAGTTTTAAGAGAATAGTAGTGATAACCAGTGAAATTGTTTCACATTTTAATCTGAGGCAAAAGGGTCAGATTTGGCTTTGATGTGTGAGGACCTTCATTACTTAGGATATGTCATGTGGCGTATAGCTTAGGAACTTGGAATGAGATTCAAATCTATGGGAATTAGCACATAGTTACTGAATCCCTTTAGAAATCCACAGAGCTTTCTCCATCTTGAACGTGTCCTCATTAGCATAATGCTTAAATGTCTACTCATAAAAAAACAAAACACCATGTAAGCATCAATACTTAAACTCAGCAGTTGCATGCAGTGAATTCCCATTCCAAAACATTATACCTTGAAGGAAAACATCCGAAGAAGCTTTGGGTTTGTGGACAGAAAAGAGAATCGCATTTTTTTAATAAAAAGAAGGAAAAGGGGAACAGAAAAAAAAGAGAGACAAAATAAGATAAATTAAAAATACATTTTGAAAACAGAGTAGTTAAAACAAACTGAAATTAAGAACACAGAAGAGGAACTCTGAGCTATGGATAAAGTATATTCCTGAAGCAGGAAAATTGAACTTTTTGATTCTAGAGAAAGCATCAATAAATTATCCCACAATTATATGACTGCCAAGGCCAACCTTGTTCATTTGTTAATAAGTTTCCTATTATCTGATAGCCATATGTAGAAAAACTACTGATTTATATTCTAATTGCCATGAAAAAGACTTTCATAAGTCCATCTTGACAAAATGACCCACGAACTTATTACAAAAGAAAATGAAAATTTAGCTTCTTATTCACCACTTAGGGTCCTGCTGACATTTATAAATTAATGAATTGACTTAAAGGGAGAAATTTTTTGGTAATGTCATTTTCTCACTTCTTTGAGTCTTCTTTCTTATTTTCTTTTTTCCTGCTATTTCCCTGACCCTACATTAAGAGACCCAACTGTTTCTATTTCTGCAACAAATGCGCTCAACAATGACACCACAGATAAAGAAGTCAGTAGGACTTTTTCTAAAGAACTCTCCAGATGTTGTCTGAAAGCCAGCCCTCCTGCCCTCATTATGGCTGGCAAGTAGGAACATGGAGTGTCAAAGCAGCTGTCTTAGAGAATGAGTTGGAAGGTGGAGGGGAAGTGAATAAAACACAACACAACAAGGAAAATAAAACAATGATAGAAAATATAACAAGGCAGAGAGAGTCAGACAGACAGGGGGAAAGACAACATAAAGCATAGTAAATGTCTGAGAAGTTAAAAATTATCATTTCTTGTTTTATTAATTACTAAGAATAATTATGCTACAAAGTCTCATACTCAAATCAACATGTGCCATTTGTAGAATTTCATGTGGGCTTCTAAACTCATTCTTTTTACCTTAGGGTGAAAAGTTCATGAGTTACAGAGCTTGCCATGTCAGCAAAAACCAGGTGCCATCATAAAACCAGAATGCATAGCCACGACCTGAGCCCCTCTCCTTGAAGGTTCCCATGAGCCACATGGTATGATCAGTTGGTTAAATTATAGCTCTATGTTCTCCCCAACACTCACAAGGAAACATAGCCCCTTAAGCACTAATGTTTGTGTTTCAGCCTCACTGTTTAAACTTTAGTCCAAGCCAAAGTCATCCTACCAAATCCTGTGGACATTGAAAGAAATTTAGGTTGTAATTTTATGCATCATCATCAACTGTCATCACCAATTACTAAAGATAAGGATTTTTATGTGACATTTTAATAATATCACTGAGAGTTTTTTTTGCTTGTTAACCTCCATTACATTTATTTCTCAAACCAACCCTCTAAGATATTTATTTTCAACACTATTCATTTTATTTTATGTATATGAAAACAAAATCCAAGGGAGATTAAGTAACTTCCTCAAATCATGGTGAGCCATTTATTTGAAAGACAAAACCATACATGTTAATATCCAGCCAATAAAAGCCCTCCAGTAGCAACACACATGTACAGGCATGCATGTGTGCACATACATACACATTTGCATACACATGCACACATTAAGTTATTTGCAAAAGTATGATTTTTTAAAAAATCTATAAGAATCTGAGACTTCCCCAGTAAAATGCCTTGGATGAAAGTTTAACTATCAATAATTTAAGTATTATAATAAATTAGACAGAAACATGGAAATTAGTGAAAGCTGGAATAAAAGCAAGTAGAATATCGATGCAATCCTCAGCAACAATTTTAATCCCCACAAAATGAAGATGGCATGTAGTTACATTAGGAAAAGGTCTATCTCTAGTAACTGGTCACCATGAGTTTGTCTTTATGATGTGACAAAAATTCACTCATTCTCTTTTCATTAAGCCTTAGCCATACACTTAAGCTTACAAAAAAAAAAAAAGAAAGCCAAACCCACGTGGTCTTTCTGCATAAAAGTCGCAGTGGTCCCAGTGGGAAATGATACATACAGGGTTTTTCTTCTTTTTGTCTTTGTCCTTGCTTGGTTTCCGATTGCTGACAAAATAATGCAGGGTGCCGTACTCCACCAGAGCAGAGAAGACAAAGATGAAGCAAACAGACACGAAAAGATCCATGGCTGTCACATAGGAGACCTTGGGGAGTGATTTCCGGGCAATGGTACTCAGGGTGGTCATTGTCAGGACAGTGGTGATACCTAAAGTAAAGCACAAGAAAATGGATGATGACGTCCATCAGCCAGTTCATAGCTTAGTCACTACTGAAACACCATTTATTATATGACCTGTGATAAGTAACCTCAGTAACTGGAATGGAAGGTACAGCTAGAAGTAATTCTCTCTCTCTACAAATACTGCTATCTACTAGGTATCAGTTACAGTGGCAAGCACTGTATTAAATTTGATCCTGCTCTTTAGATACCTTATGTATCAGTGAAAGAGATGAACTTTAAATCAAGTTAGCAAAGGAAAATCTAATTTTACATTATAGAATGTGCCATGGAAAAAGGCCAGGATAGTGATAACCTAGTTAGGTGCAAGGCTTATGGCCCTATCTTTTGAGCTCTTTTAAGGTCTCCCTCTCCAGAAGTGTGATTCTTTGGAAGTCCCCTTCAAGGAGCTGATATTTGAAGTCAAGCTCCAAATCTAACAAAAAACAAACTTTTGACTATGAGTAGATCAGTTGAGAGTGCTAAGAAGAAAGTGGTGTTTACTTCTGAGGTTTTTGAATGTCTGACATATGGGAAGGGAAAGGGAGATCTAGGTGGTGGTGATGAAATAGAAGTCGTATGGTGCAGTGCTTGCAGCAAGTGTTGGTTTCAATTACGAGGAAGGAGAAACCCTTCAGAAGTACTGAACAGAAGAGTTGTGTTGTGTGTAGATGACATGACATGATTGGAGAATTATTTGTTAAGTATTATAAGATAAAAACAAATATCTCAGAAATAATCTAATAAGTAGAATTTACTGAAAACTACTTCATTGTAGGCATTATCTTAAATAGTTCATGTCTATTATGTCTTTGAATCTGCACAACATGTATTTCCATTCTGATTGTAGAGGTGAAGAAAATAAGAAAAACAGCTCCATACCCCAAAGTTAGTTAAGGTGCAGAAGTGTTTGCACAAAGGAATTCAATATTGATTTCAAAACTATTTTTTCCTGTATTACATAACCATACCCAAGAAAACTACTCCCTCAGTGGTTGGTTACTGACAGGGACCAATATTAAGACAACCTGTATGCAATAACCCAGGAGCAGTCAGAGGTCCTCTTGGGAAACCTGTTTGTCTAAGAAAGGCAACATGGATTCGGCCTTTGAATAGGTCCTTGATGGAGCACTATAAGCTGCATTCATCTTAGCCCTCTGGGCCTCCGTCTGCCATCTTGGGCTAGCTCTTAGAAGGCCCAATTTTGATATCATTCCGTGATTCCCATTTTGCATTTCTTCTAGTGACTGGCAGTATCTCCTTCACTCCAGAAGTAGATCCATCCCTTTGCCATTACCAGCTTCCTTATTTATTTCTCATAGGGAAAAAAGGCTTGTGAAGATGTCATCATTTAGTAGAATGCAGTGACTATTATTGCTGATGGAGAGACTCAGAGAAGATGGTTAGGTCGTCCTGACACAAAAGGAGATGTTGGGTGGCTGACAGGGAGCCGGCCAGATGGCGTGGAAGAGCGTGGGGGAAGGAAGCTGAGGAGAAGAAAAGTGGCATCATCCAGGGCAGAAGCAGTTTCCCCCAATAGATGGGTCACTAGTAGACTATGCTCCCAAGATGAATGAACAGAAAACAGCTGAAAAGCATGGGGGAGATTAAAAATTGGCACATTTCTTCCTAATCTCTCAAGTTCTTGTTTGCCAGAGCCATTCTTAAAACATCTAACCATGTCTCCAAGAACATGTGGCTCTCTCATGTGATTTAATCTCAGCTTAACATCAAAGATTTCAATGTACATATGGTATTGTGAAATCCCACTGAGAGGGAAAAGAGGACGTGATTTGAAACGTCACAGGAAAGAATAGACTTTAGCAAAGGAGAGGCGTGACCAAGGGAATGATACTTATCAAAACATTATTCCTTGTTTAATGATCCATTTTGTATTTTTTGTGACAACAAAGGTGTCTCATAACCATTGTAAACTCACAGATGAGCATAGTGCTGGTTCTCAGTACATGTTTGTTGAATGAAAAGGTGAAGTAAAGAATCAATAAATATTATATGTGTGAGTAATCAAAGAGGCAACATCAGTTTGAGAATAGGATTCCATAGTAATGATATATAAGAGATAGTTTAACAGCTTTGTCCAGATACAATACCAAGGACTTTATATATTACCCAATAAAAATTTTACAGTCTCTCTATGAAGCATTTACTGTTACTTTTTCCCCTTTTTTCAAGGAAACACACTGATCAAAGAATGAAAAAAAAAACTGTCCAAGGTAATAAATGTTAAAGAGACAGAAACCCAGGCAGTTTGACATCAAATTCTGTGCTTTGAACCACACTGCTTTACTTCTGTGACCATATGAAAATACATTAATAACATGCAGCATGAGCATCAGGCATTGGGAGCTACTATAACTCACAGTACTGATTTGTGGAAATGATGAGGCCTCAGGCTCTTTATGTATTGGCAGGTAGTAGAGCCTTTAGTATGGGGACTAATGGAAGGAAGTTAGGACCTTGGTCATGGATCCCATGCACAACAACTCATATAGGAAACCAATGTCTAGTAAAGTCTCAATAAAAGTTAAGAATTGGTATCACTAATTTTAGGGAATGATGTCCTGTTTCTTAAACTTAAAAAGTTTTAATTAGGCTATCCATGGATTAATTAATATTAAAGTTCTTGATTATAGCTAAGTCTAGCTGTTTTTATAAAAAACTTAATGACTAAATTGGAACCATGGCCTTTATTTCACAATCAGGCCTCAAGACACACTTGACCTCTGACAAGTGAAGAAGTCAGTATTTATGTTGGCTAATATGGACAGATGGGTTCATTTTAGAAAACCTGGTGTGAGATATTTTAAGCCAACAAGTCCTGACACAGAGATGATAGACTCATCTTGACTGTGTGGATATTTATCACAGCCATGTAATGTGTAATCTTTAATAAGTACTGCATGATATTTTCAAGATGCTGTGTGGAGCTTGCTACAGGGAGTAGAATTGCCATTACATTAAGAATAAGAAACAGAGACATCACTGTTGTATCTGATTCACCAACCTGCAATTTGATACTTGAAATGGTGTTCAAATCTAGTTTTATTAAAGAGAGGAGACTTCTCTTACCTGGGGTAGATGAAAACTGTAACTTTTACCTAGAAAATCAGCTTGTCAGAGGTATTCTTTCACCACCCCCCAATGACAAGGTTGAAAAATATCTACTTTTATTTTCATGCTGCATCACTACAGTATAGTAAATCTCACCAGCTACCATCTGTGTTCCAAGCTGCGTCAAACATCAGCTTTGGTGAGACTGTGCCCCATGCACCAGTAATGTTTGTTTAGAAAACAGCTGATAGCTTTGAGAATGGTGGCACATTTGTCTCACTCATTGAACAACTTGGTTCTAACTGTTCTTCAGCAGTGAGTTTAAAGTCTGCAGGGACAGGCATTCAAAGTGATCTTCTTTAACTTTTGATTGCAAACATTTGAAAAGATAATGAAACTCAATGAAAACTAGAGTAGCACTTCGAAAATTGAGCATTAGGATTATCTATTTTAAAACTTTGAACACCCAGACCATGTTTTGAGAAATTAAATAATCACATAATTAAATAATCAGAAATTAAATAATCAGATCTGTTCTAATAGCATAGTGCTGGGTCTCAGTGAGAGTGTGCCTGAGCTGGAAATAATCAAGCAACATGAGTCCCTACATAGTCCCTACATGAGCTTCTCCCTCATTCCCTAACTCACCTCAGTCTCTTCTTCTGACATAGTCTTTCTGCCAGTGGACAATGGTTAGTGAGGGATTTAATGTGCTACCTACTTGGTCATAGAACGGACTTTAGCCAGTAGGAGTCCAGGCTTCAGGACAAGAGATTAAAATCTTTTCCTCAAAACATTTTTTGGGGGCCAGAGGGTTAGCTCAGTGGTTCCGGTGCCTGCCTCACAAGTGCAAGGTCCTGAGTTCAATCCCCGGTAACCACATATAATGCTGGGCCTGGTGATTCACGCCCACCAGCCATCAATACCACATACCACAGTGCCGGGTGTGGTGGCTCATGCCTGTAATCCCAGCACTCGAGAGGTAGAGGCAGGAGGGTTGCTGAGTTCGGGGCTTGCCTGGGCTACATAGTGAGCTCAGGTCCAGCCTGAACTATAAAGCGAGACCCTGTCTAAAAAACAAACAAACAAACATTTTTTGGATATATGGTTGAACTGGAATATATCAATGTATTTTTCTATCAATTCATAGTTATATACATTAGTTAAATGATCATTGTAGTCCCAGCTATGCATAAGCTTTATGCTAAAAGTAAAGCTATTTACATTCTGATCTAAGAAATGGTCAAGCTACCCACTGTTGACAAGTAGTAGTCCTCAAGTATTAGGCTCCATGTTTTTTGAGTTTGTTTTGGCATGTAGCATTAGACATTTGAATTGCTGAATAGGCTTGTAACACAAAGTACTGTGTATAACAGGAAAAATTAAAATAGCTTCATTGTGAAACAGATGGAGAACTAAATTAGGTTTGGAAGAGGACAGATATACAAAAGATGTCTCTTCCAGTAATCATGTCTGCCCTCAGTTTAATAACCTAGTATAACTCATTTTATCAGGAAAGGACTATAGTAGCTGTCACCTCTGAGGCTCTCCTCTCTTCTCTGTGCTTTGAATAGAATGATTTTAAACAAATGCTACAAATAAAATAGAGAAGATGATACATGTTTTACACATGAGAGAACTGTGATGTGTAGAGAATAACAGGCACTCCAGGGTCATAGTGTCTGTATGACTTGAATTCCAGATCTGTCAGACTTCAAAACCCAAGTTCAAAACAGTAACACCACTTCATTAGTCAGAGAGCTGGCACTGGTGTGCTTCTAGACATTACACAGCTGACAAGAGAGGACTGTGCTATCAGACCTCATCTTCCCCTGCTTTCCAATTAGTTAAGACTTTACAGAGTTTTGTGCAATGTGAGCGTTTCATTCATGGACCTTGATTCTAATGGCTTTGCTTTGGTTTCTGTAAGATTTCTTCCTCAGCTAAAGAAAAAATGTAAAAATACAATGCAGGTATTACTGCTATAGTACATTGAACAGATCTCAAATAATGTTCAAAATAGTTTTGTTCCTAACATTTTGTAAGTAAATAGGTTTTTTTTTTAAAATATTCTTTTCCCTGGCTCTTTGATTAACAACCAAATTACTTCAAATATCGTCAAAATAAGTACACATGTTACAGCTAACTAGTAGACTGTTGTACGCTGGAAAATGTGTAATAATTGGCAAAAGAAAAAAGAGCATCTTGTTGTTAAATGTTTGGATGTGTACATGGTTAGTACTACCATGCTAGCTGATATCTAGCTATCTGTGCAACAAGAATAAATATGGAATCAGGAAAGGACATGGTTTTCAAGAGTTGAATGAGCAAGTGCAACATATTAGCACCCAGAGCCTCAAGAAAAATTCTGTTGACATTAGGTTTTTTGTTTTATTAATTAAATTTATTTTAAAGTGTGCTAAAAAAAAAATAAAAACTCCCTATAGATGAAGTAAGGAAAACACCAGGATTACAGAACTAGAAAAGTTTCATACTGCTTTAAAAAATATATGCTGGCTTTCTTTAAAATGAAATACATAAATTTCTGTGGAAATACAGACTGAATTTACAACATATCAGTCTAGGAAGGGAAGACAGGAACCTCACCCAAAGATGTTCTGGCTGGAACGGCGTCCTTGTTGATCCAAAAGGACACCCACGACAGGACCACGATGAGCGTGCAGGGGATGTAGGTCTGGATGGTGAAGTAGCCCATCCTTCTGCTCAGGTCAAAGTAGACCGACATGACCACATAGTCTCCTGCAAAAGAACAAGCACTTTCTAGGCCTGTGTCAGAGCATGATGCGTTGAAATAAGCATGTCTCCAACTGTCCTGCACACACATCTACAGGGAGTTTTAGATGTGTGCTATGTTGAAAACTCTTCTGAACACTTGAAATTAAAGAACAAACAACCAAAACACAATAGTGATCCTTTACTGAATCCTGGTTGTTTTAGAAGCAGTGTCACTCTACTAGATTAAAACATTTTTAATATGTTGATTGTATCTTCTTTCAATTTATTTTTATGTTGGCTTCTCTTTGTAGTTGACACACAATGTATGATGTGTTTTGCTTGGTGGGGAACTTTCTTTCATGTGTTTATCTTACCTGCAGTGTGATCTACAGTGGGTGGGCATGATCTTTTGTAAAGCCTTTTCAGAACAGAGAAATATCTTGTGACTTAACGTGGATAAATGGGTTATTTTACTCAGGATTTATAGCAAAATTCTTAAGACATTTTATCATGTTTTACTGAATCGTATTTTGTAGAAATTACTTAATTTTTACTATCAGTTTCTTGTACTGACTTTACCTGTTTATCTCCATGAACTGTTCTCAATTTATCTCATCATGGCAGATTCATGACTCAGTGTCTTTCTTGACTTCAAATAGGTGTTAAGAAAATGCATGGATTTCAAAATTTACATATAAAGCCAACAAATCCAAAAACTACATTGAGAAACATTTGATGAAACAAAAAAATGAATGTAAATAATAGAGGGACTATGCTACTAAAAAGTTACAGGGAACCAAAGAACAATCACAGAGGTATGAATGAAAGTATTTGTTAAAAGAAATGGAAGTCTGATTTTTCTATAATCATGACATAAAACAACTTTTAAAAGTTCATCATGCCCATCTGTAGATGCAAATGAGTTCTAGAAAGTAGGACAGCTTTTATAGAGTGGAATATTTCTATAGGAAACTTGGTGTGGGAATGTGATGAGGGGAAGGAATAAATATGATACAGAAAGAAAATAAAAGAGCATGTATAAGG
>PVIC010033996.1:0-19836 GCA_004025085.1 Thryonomys swinderianus
TTTTTGGATTATTTTTTCTAGCTCTGTGAAATATGCTGTTGGAATTTCATTCAGGATTGCATTTAATCTGTATAGTAGTTTTGGAAGTGTGGTCATTTTCACTACACTGGTTTTTCCTACCCAGGAACAATGGATGTCTTTCTATTTTCTGATATCCTCTTTGATCTCCTTTTTCAGAGTGGTGTAGTTTTCAGAGTACAAGTCTTTGACTTCCTTTGTTAGACTGATTCTTAGGTATTTCATTCCTTTTGGATGTTATTGTGAAAGAGATTGTTTCCTCAATTTCTACCTCAGTAAATCTGTTATTTGTGTACAAGAAGGGTATTTATTTTTGAGTGTTAATCTTATATTCATTTACTCTACTGAATCTGCCAATTAAGTGTAGCAGTCTTTTGGCTTAGTTTTTGGGGTCTTCTATGTAGAGTATTATCTCATTAGGAAATAGTGATAGCATAACTTCTTCCTTTCCTACCTTTACTCATTTTATTACTTTCTCTTGTGTAAATGCTGTGGCGAATGTTTCCAGAACTATATAGAACAGGAGTGCTGATATCTTGCCTTATTCCTGATTTTAGTGTGAAAGATTTCAGTTTTTGACCATTGAGTATGATATTGGCTGTTGGTTTTTCATAGATAGTTTTTATCAGGTTGAGATAAAAGAAGTTGAGAGGGGAAAAAAGAAGTTGAAAAAAGAAGTTAAAAAGGGGAGTATTCAACTCGGAACTTCAATGACATAATGGTAATGTACCTTTTCTTAAACCCAGCAGTGAGGACATGAATTTGTTGTTTCTGTATACTTTATGATATAGATGCATTTCACTGATATTCACTTATATGTACTTATGACAATAAAACAAGTATAAAAATGTAAGAATTATAAATATAAAATCAGGAAAGCAGTTGATGAGGGACAGCAATGAAAATAGTGTGGAGAGTGGATACAATCTCTAGATGGCCTTAAATAGAAGTATTGAAATAGTCTATGTTTTAGGAGATGGAGCCACATGTTTGTTGTATTCTTTAGTCCATAATTTGTATGCCACACATAGGCTTTATTTTTTTTTCAGCACTGGGAAGTGAACTCATGACCTTGTGTTTGGAAAGCAGGCACAACCCTACTGAGCTAAATCTCTAGCCCAGACAAAGGCTTTTTCACATGTTGGATATTCCAGTTTTTGGTTTTTGGGTTTTATTTTTCAAGGATTTTCAGGTTCAGACCACCATTCCACTCACCAGAATGCATCTCACTGTATGCACTGCACTTGGGTCTTTATGGTTGGCTGCCCAGTGCAGCGGGATCTTGCCTTCAACATCAGGAATCCCAATGTTGGAGTCATGCTTGATCAGAAGCTTCACATGCTCAGGATTGTTGTAGTAGGCACTCCAGTGCAGAGCTGTCTGCTGCAAGATCGAGAGGTTGACTATTAAAAGCAGAGCAAAATAACACAAAACTTTTCCAAACTTTCACTGTGATAGGGATTATAAGAGATATGTATTTGTATTACATGCTCATCATCACAGCTCTGGGAGCTAAGTACTCTCGAATTTGCATATGACTGATGAGGAAAACAAACACAGAAGGATGAGTAATTTGCAAGGGCATGAAGATAGTATATGGGTGAACTGAGATTTTTAACCTAGGCAGTCTGACTCCAGAATCTGTACTCTTAATCGAGTCATGCAGTTCAAGTACTAACAATAATAACAAAAAGATAGAAGCAGCCTGCTAGTTTATGAATTATTATGATATCTTGATACTGAACATGTGGTTATCACCGTCATCTTAGACTTTGATAAATGATTTAAATGTTAATATCTATCCAAAAAAAGGGTACATGCACAGGAAATTTACCAATCTGGAATCAGCCTCTTGTATCAAAAGATAAACGTGTATTTAATTATCATCGAATAGGATAAATGTCAGACCTAGTTAGTGATGAAAAGATGTATCTTGAAAACACAGCAGTACTTGATATCAAAGGGAAACTAAAAAGATTATCCTGAACTTACAGAAGTTGCCTGAAAATCACTCAATATACTCCTGTAATGGCTTCCTCTCTGAGGAGAATTATTAAGGGGAAATATAGAAACTGTTTACCTACATATTATCCTCTGCAAGTAGCATATCTATCAATCCAATCTAGAGTTAGAAGAATCAAGCTCATCTCTTATACAAAAACTTTAAAAAGAGACATCAATGATATTCAAAAGCTATTTATAATATGAAGTCATTATTTAACTCATTACTTTTGTTTAGTTCCAACTGCTGAACACAATAAAATCAGAAGTATAATAGCTATTATAAATTGCCAATAACAACATTTTCAATAAACAACATCATTTCTGTAATTCCTTTTTTGTATGATGTTTATCCTGATTATATTTACAGAAATATATGTTCAACTTAATAATAAAAAGTGCTGGCTTTTATTTTCTACATCTTTGTATTTTATTCATCTAGTAATTCTTTATTTTACTGTGGAAAATATGCATAATATAAAATTTACAATTTGAATAATTTTAAAATTTTCAATTCCATGGCATTAAGTACAGTCATATTATTGTGCAAACATCGCTCCTCTTCAGAATGTTTTCGTCTCCTCGAAATGAATCTCTATCTACATTTAACAGCAGCTGCTTTCTGCCCTCATCTGTTCTCCATGTTGTCATGCATCACCTTGTTCTTATCCTGAGTGTCCACTTCGCCGGGTGCCATAAACTTCAGCAGGAGTGTCAGACACTTAGGACTCTTGTGCCGGGTGGCCAAGTGCAAAGGTGTCATTTCTTCTAGATCCTTCTGCATCCAGTTTGCTCTACGTGTAAGTAAGAGTTTCATGAAACGATAATTTCCCTAAGGGGGAAGAGAAGAGAAAGGAGATGGACTTACTTTGGAGTCATTTTTTACATTTTAAAATATTTTCAGTATTTTAATAATTTTCCTAGAGTATATCATTCAGAGAAATAAAAATGTTTCCATAACCCAGTAAACTAAGAATTTTTTTGTTTGTTTCTTTTCTAACCACTTTCTAACACAAATATAATTTACACAGAAGTTGATCAATAGTTTTTTGGGCTAAGGCAACACATTTTATTTATCTAATCTAATAATGGTAAATATTTAGCAAGTTTCCAATGGTTTCCATTAGAGAAAAATGTTTTAATGTACACATCTTTTTACAAAGCTTCTTCATAAGAATAAATAATCAAGAACCAAATTTTCTGGGCAAAGGAGTTTGTACATTTTATAGTTTTTAGTGCATTTTCCAAATTACAGTCTGGAAGAACAATATGTGGATGGATTGTTTTCAACATATTTTGATGACTATATTATGATAATCTTGTGAGAAATAAGCAGAAATACTAAACCCCCAATTCACAGGGAAGAAGACTGAGATGCAAAGGAGTGAAGTATCTTGTTCATGATCCTCTGTTTGAAACAGAGTGAGTGGTTGGTTTTCTTGAGAGTTATCTACACAGAAAACTAAAGAAGTGGCTTATGCCAGGCTTATACTCCAGATGCAAATGGGCATGAACTCCCACCTAGAAGTCATCACAGGCCACCCTCTAGCATGCAGTGCTCGTCCTATGAAACAGTTCTTCCAGTCTGGAGAAAGAAGCTTCAATGGAAGACCTGGTGCAGTATAGTGTTGGGGATGCAGGCCAGCCTTTGCATGGTGAGTGGGAGCTTTTAAACAAAATAAAACTCTCTCTCTCTCTAAAAAAAATAGTCCTTTAGGATCTTTTCTATGATTTAAGTTCTTTCTCCCAGTTCTGGCTGGAAGCCTCCTGTGCTTGGTGCCACAGATATTTCAAGATCAAAGTGACCAAAAGTATTGCATGCTCCAGTTCTTTGCCTAAAATCCCCCCCACTCAAAGCAGAGCAGCAGGCAGGGCTCTATCTTCTGTTGTCTTCTCAGACACTCTACAGCCCTGAGTCTGGGGAAGTGGGGCCTCTTGGTGCAGTGGTGCACGGAGGAAACTTCGCTCTCAGCGAAGAAGACGTTTGTTAATCAAGCAGCTGACTTACAGGGAAGAGCAAAGCAGAAGGGCCAGAGCAATGGCGCAGCACACAGCAGGCAGGAAACTGCCTGTTGCCCACACAGCCAGAGCCAGGAGGAACTCAGCCCAGGCTTGGGCAGGGATAGTGAGATAAGACAGAGGCCAGGATGGCAGAATCCCTAAGATGGACCCATTAGATGAGCAGATCCAGACTGCCAGATCCAAATGACTTAGCTGGTTATTTCCTTTCAGAGAGACTCTCCTTGACAGGTTCCCTCCGTGGAACCTACTTGGTTAGTCTTTAGCTAGTCACTCCCCACTCCCTTCCTAGTTTGTGGTTACAGATGCACCTGTCCACTTTCTCCGTGATCTTCCTCCACAGCTGCAGGAGCTGGAGGCTGTGCCTTATTCACCACTCTGTGCACTATTATTCCTGGCACAAGGTAAGTGCTTAATAAATATAAACAAAGTACAGGAAGGACGGTATAAAAAATTGAAATAACTTTCACAAGATTTTGTTTTCATTTTAAAATTTCTATTTATAGTTTCTGTGTTCACTAGATCATATAGTTCAGAAGCTTAGTTCTCAAATAACTGGCAGTTTTAAATACTTCATTTATGAGCTTCATTTATGAGTTGTATGTGTTATTTATCTGGAGTCATTTTTCAGTGTCAGCTCTTGAGAAGGGAGGTGCTAAAATTTCCTCAAGAGGGCGCCCTGCTCTAAATTTCTTGCTATCTTTCCTTCGAAAAAAGAAGTGTCCAGGAGAAGCAAATCTATACGGCACTTCATACCGAAAAATAAGGTTTGACCTTTCTGAGCATAACATTTTAAATATTACAGAATAACTCATCATGACCTTTTAAAGGTATTCAGACCATCATTCTGATTGTGAATTTAGAAGAAACAGGAAGAAGGAAACTAGCGTGTGTTCATGGGGGTGACTACTGAGTTATTGACAGTGTCAGTCGTATTTACGATTCACGTTATCCCGGGACTCTGCCTTCACAACACATGGTACACACCTGCAATGTTTACTCGTTCATTCACTCAACAAACACTCACTGAGCCATGTGAGGCAGCTGGTGAGAGCACAATGTTTGCACTGCATTGTACTTATTGCAAAGCCCTTGGACACAGATTTCATCTTTCTCCTCATGGAAGTACCAGGGAAAACACTTACAGATTAAATATCTTTCTATACTCCCATTTTCCCATCTATAAAATAGAGATTTTCACTATTATTGTTATGAAATTCTTATGCATCTGAGATGAAATAGATGACATTGGTAAAGTACTCATTATAGTGAACAAAGCAGAGGCGCAGCAAATGTTTGCTGGTATTACTCCGAGCAGTTTTCCAGTATGGAGGTGACAGCAAAACACAGAGTCAAAACACAGAGAATGGCCCACAGTAGAGGACCAGTAAATAGACTGATTTGCAGCATTTATAGTTCAGCTAGTCCTTAAGTAGAGAAACACAGGACTAGTGAAAGCAAGAAGAGTTTGAATGATATAAATGATGGTTTCTCTACTTTTTTTTTTTTTTTTTGCTTTTTGGAGACAGGGTCTCGCTTTGTAGTTCAGGCTGGCCCTGAGCTCACTATGGTGCCCAGACAAGCCACCGCGAACTTAGCAATCCTCCCGTCTCTGCCTCCCGAGTGCTGGGATTACAGGCGTGAGCCACCACACCCAGCATTATATGTGGTAACCGAGGATTGAACTCAGGTCCTTTCGCTTGCGAGGCAGGCGCCGGAACCACTGAGCTAACCCTCCGGCCCTCTCTACTTTTTCTTACACTGAAAAAGAGGTCTATGTCTTTCCTACAGATTATGAGCTCAGGACCAACACAGAAACAACCAGCAGGAATTTGGCTGGGACCCTGAGAAGAGGTCAACTCTTCAAAATTTGGCTTTTTCTGTTTTGAAGGACAGAGACCTATTAGTAATTAATTATGGTAGATGGGGCTACAAACAATAAAATTTACCTAACCAAGAGAACTCTCCATATGCAAATTCAACCTTTGGGTATGAGCAGAAGGAACAAAGAACTTAAAAGCCACAGACAAGAGTAGGGCTGAGGTTGCAGTTCACTGGAGGAGTGCCAGCCCAAGCATGCACAAGGGCCTGTATTTGATCCCTCCTATTGAGAGAAAGAAAAAAAAATACCAGGAGAATATTTCTAGTGTCAGTGGAAAAGGAAAACATTAGATCTGAGATTGGGAAGTCAGTCCTCTGAAGGTTGTTCAACACTATGGGAGGATGTTTTAGGCTACTTTGCGTCCTACATCACCCATACAAAAGTAAACAAAGGTCTCAACATTTTGCAAAAAGGACTTGTTAATTTTTAGGAATATTACAAATACTTGGGGTAGGATCTGAAAGTTAACCTCTTAGGGCCACACACAAACTGGTCCTGAACTGAGGACTACCTGATTTGGAATCTGCTTTTATAGTCTCTGACTGGGCAGAAAACTATGAAAATGGAGTATTATTCTGCCATTAAGAATGATGAGATGGAATCATTTATACTCAAATGGATTACCTTTAGGACATACTCGTAAGTGAAATAAAAAGGTCACAGATAATATGTAAATATCATATATTTTCTCTGATATGAGACACTGAAGTTATAAATGTGTTCTAGAATGCATGATTGATACTGTGAAATAGTAAATATTCAAAGGGTAATAGGGCTTAGGGGTAAATAATGAGGAAAGAAAAAAATTGATGGTTAAAAAAGAAAACAATGTGTATACAGGGGCGAGGGGAGGTAAGGTGGGTAGGGGAGGGGGAAAATGAGAATTAAATTGTGTCATACGGGTACAAATTCTCAATGTGGAATGTAATTGTGATGTGTATATATATAATGTAGCAATAAAATGTAACAATAAAATTTTTTAAAAAGTAAAGGAAAAAACTCTGATGGCAGGTGAGCAGAAGTTTTAAGGAGGTCGTGAATTAGTCATTAAAAGTACATTACTCTGATATGAACTGGTCCATTGGACCTCTAAAATGTGAAAGTATTACAGAGAAATGTCTCTGAAACAGTAAATAAAATGGATTGTTTTTTCATTAGTCATAATTCTTAGATTAAGTTTCGTGTAATTATTAAGCTAAGGGTTTTTTTGTGTGTGTGAATCACGAGTGACTATATATGTGATTATGACACTTAGATTTTCCCCAACTGTATGAAATGGTTAAAATCTCTGAAAGAGTGAAAGAGAATGAAAAAGTTCTTTTACTTGAAGAATGGTGCTTGAAATGAATCTGAAAAAACAATTCCCAGTATCAATTTAAATTTTATATTTCATCTATCCAGTTCTCTTAAGATGAAATACTTTTTAAGAAAAAGCAGATAGCTATTTAACCTTAGAAACAACTTATGGAGATATTGAGAAAAAGTATTTCTATAGTTTGCTTTTTATTTTCTCATTGTTAAGAAATACACTAAGACAGTGTATGCCTTCAATCCCTGTACTTTAGCAGACTGCATAGGAGGATTACAAATCTGAGCTCATCCTGAACAATTTAGTGAGATCTTGTCTCAGAGGGGGAGGGTGGAGATGTGGCTCTGTGCAAAGGCTCTTGGTTCATTTAAATTTCCACTACTGAATAAAAAAGAAAGTAAACGAATACAGCTAATGCTCTTTTTGTGTTTTCAATTACCATCTCTTCTTCTTTGGAGACTACATCATCAATTGTGAGTCTATTTTTCCAATGATTTTTAGTACTTTTATTTCACGACTATATATATACAAATTATATGACATTGTTTTACATGCTTTGAATCTTTATAAAATAGTTCTGTGTGAGTTACTGGCCATCTTTTAGTCAAAGATTTAACCAAATTGCTTTGACTTACACATTGTCACTGAAGCAAAGATTAGTTATAGGAAAATAATGTTTATTCTTTTCCAAAGGAACATTTTAGCACATTTCTCATTTTGACTATTACAAACAGAATTGTGATGAATTTTCTTATACATATATCTTAGTAAATGTGCAGGAATTTCTGAAACTTCTATTCCAAACTGCTTTCTTATCAGTAATAAGTGAGAATTCCTGGTCTTCCTCATTATCCTTGGTCTTATTGGATGTTTGCCATTTTACTTGATATCCATTTGTATTTTATCTTAAGTTTAATTTGCATTTCCCTAGTAGAGATGAAATGTTTGGTTGGCTATCTTCTCTTGTGAACACCTTTTTATCATGATTCATCTTTTGAAACTTGGCTCTTTGTCTTTTTCTTATTGGAACTCATGTATTCTGGATACTAATTCTTGGCTGGTTTTGCAAATACCTTGTATCTTAGTGCAGCTTATCTTTTAACCTTACTTGGGCTATTCCACATAAGAATTTATAATCTGGAATAATATTTTACCTCTTTAAACATTAGAGTTCTTCCTATATTTTGCAATTTGTGTTTAAAACTGGACTGTAAGGAGAAGGTTGGAGTGGTTCTTCATTTGTTTCTTTGTTCACCCTTCATTTTGCTTAAGTACATACTACTAGTGTACTACAAGACTCTGACCTTAAATATCTTGGATCCCTGCTTCCAATGATGCTAGAGATGATGTAGTTATTGTCATTCAGCAGGTGGGTAGCTCTCTGGTCCCAAAGCTTGGACTTCGTCCTGTTCTTGCCAATTTTCTAGACAAATGGCTTTCACTAAAGCTCTGGTCTCATATTAAGGCCAGTTTCTTCTTTGCATTAGCAATGATACAGCCAGTTTTCAACTACTTGGTGGAATAAAGGGGTTATCTTCCTGAGCCTGACAATCTAAATTCCTATGCTTCAAGACAGCTGTCTGTTCTTGGTGCCTTTATCACTAACTTCCAGACAACTAACCGCTCATCTTCAAAACATTCTGAGTTCCACTTCTACATTTCTTCACCAAATGGTCACTACAATTTTATATCTGGTCACTAGGATCCTTTGCTATTTGCTTCTTATTCAGTTAAAACTCTTACTTTGACAGACATCAATACCTAAAACTCAGCTAACACTGACTATAGAGGCTCTTTCTCTAATGAAAGACTGAAGAGACCAGATGTTTTATCGAAAACAATACTTTAGGACCTACATGTTCCCCTGTTGATCTCTTTTCATTTTCAGTCTCTGCATCCACAGCACTTGTATTTACCCTACTGTACTCAGAGGAAAAAAATCCCAATTATTCTATTATATATGAATGTTCACTTTTTGGTTTCATTTATAGGGCTGTACATAATTGTGTCCTGAAAATACTGTAACTATACTTACATATAGCACATACAAATGTGAAGAAGGCATGTCGCTATATTTCATGCTAAATGCTAACTGTATTATATACCAAAATATATTATTTAAAATTGAAATGGAAATAATAGAAACATGATTTCTTATTAATTATGATATCTATATAATTATATATTTATAAACTCTCAAGGCATTTACCACATTAATTTTTAAAAAGAACCACTATCCCTAGGAAGTATATAGGTCACAATTATCAGTAGTCAGTAAAACTTTTCTGTAACGATTGCAGACTCAAATGAGTTTTGGAAATAGCACAGTAGTTTTGAAGGAGGAAATGTAGCAGGAGACTGCATTGACTTACTGGATATGTCAAGTACAGAAAAACCTTGATTCCTCTTCGTTGGAGCCATTTCTCAGAGTTGAATTTGAACAACCAATCCATAGGAATGAAGTAGTATCACCCATAGGGATGAAGAGCAGGCTTGTTTAATATTTCTGAAAAGATGATTTCTAAAGTCTAGCATTTCTGAGATGTTATATTATGATTTGAATATAAAATGTGCCCCAAAGCTCATGTGTTGAAGGCTTGGTCCCTAGATGATGGCATGATGGGGAGGTGGTGGAAACTTGGAAGATGATGCCTGGAGGAACGAAGCAGGTCACTGGGGGAATGTCCTTGAAGGACACGGCTTGCCTCCTGCTTCTTTCTCTTACCCTCTTTCATTCTGCTTCTTGGCTGCCATGAAGTGAGTAGCTTTCTCCAGTCATACCCTCCTGTCATGACATCCTGTTTCACAACAGACCCAGAAATGCCAGGGCCATGCTACCATGGATTGAAGTGTCTGAAACCATTAGTCTTCCAGTCTTTCCTCTTCTGAACTGATTTCCTATGTATCTTGCCACAGTGACAGTAAGCTAATACATTATGCAAACTCCTGTGTGCTGTATTCACCAAGTCCTCTGTGGTGTGCCCATGGTACCTGGGGAAAAGGGAAAATGATGCAAGGATGCAGGTGTTTCCACTTCTTGTTTTGCCATCAGTAATACAGATTCAGAGTTGTGTTTCTAGTAAATCTTGTGTCTTGTGCAGAAGACACAAGTTAATATGCTACCTTGTTGGGTAAAATTAAATCTCAGATTGACAAGAAAATAAAAGAAGGAATTCTATTAATTGAATGCTGTAGGAAGTAATTTAAATGGTTTTCACTCCCCAGCCTCTGGTAGTCAGCTTAATCAAAGTAGTTGATGAAGTGGCATACTATGTCAAGAAAATGTAGGGTCAAGGGACAGGTTGTTGGGAAAAATAAATCTATCTCTGCATGTTCTTATGGAGTATGAAAAAAAAAAAGCAAAATGTTGACCACCATTAGGCAACAAACAACTGGAGGGATGGGTTTCCTTTAGGCATACTTAGTGCCTATTATTAAAAAATGGCTTAGCATGCCTTAATTGTGATAGAAACCCACTGAGTGTAACACTCTGTCCTCCTCTCTGTAACTCTCCATACTGCTGGGAACAAGAGAGTCATATACATGTACGTACTCATGTGTTCTGCTGTGCTATGCATAATAAACTCCTTTGTCTCTGTCCTTGGAGTTTTTTGTCAGCTTCCATGAAAGAGCAACAGACTAACTTCTTAGTTTTTATGGATAGTGAAATCGAATCTCAAGTCCTTTACATAATCCTTTTTATTATAATATGGAATAAAGTATAAGACAAAATGAAATTTAGGTTGACAGGGCTAGAAAATAAGCAGTCTAAATTAGCATAATGAAAAGTTTAAAATTTTTCAGATTAGTGAATGGGGGGCTATAGACTGAATGTGTCCCCACAGTTCATATATTCAAATTCTATCTGCCAGTGTTTTGGAAGGAGGAGCCCATGGGCAATTATCAAGTCATGAAGAGGGAGCTCTCATGAATAGAATGAGTGCAGGCATAAGAGACTCCAAAGAGTTCTTTCTCCTCTCTTCCCATGTGAGGACACAGCAGAAAGGCAGTTATCTACAAATCAGTGAGCAGACCCTTAACAGACACAAAATCTGTCAGTGGATGGATCTTAGACTCCCCAGGATCAAGACTATGAGGAATACATGTCTATTCTAGCCACACAGTTTATGGTATATTTGTTACAGCAGCATAGGTAGATAAGAAGGGAACAATGTAGAACTCTGAAAAAAATAATATGACCAGATTTATATTTTCAGAAAATGCTCTGGAGGATACATGCAGCATCAATGTGAAGGAAACACATCTTTAGGCAAAGAGAACAGTTAGAGTTATTGTGGAAATTCAGAATAGAAATATTGGAAAGAAGGGGACAAGATAGTGAAACATTTAAGGGAATTTATGAATAAGTAGGAAATGGAGACTGGTCGCCACAACTGAAAAGATGGGAAGAAAATTAGGGTTAGAGATGAAGGCTTTTGAGTTCTAATTAGTTAATTTTGTGGAGTTTGAAGCATTCTAGAGGAAATTACATGCAGAAGTCTAGTAAAGACAGTATATATGGATGGGAAGACTGGAGGAGATGGCTACTTTCAAGATACTTACTGATGCCTCCTCATATTAACAGCTACCTTAACAGTTTTACCAAAGGCAATCCTTTTCAAAAATATTTCCACAAAAGAAAAGTACAAAACCTAGAAGACAGGAACCTCTATATCTTACTTAGAATACAAAGATAACCTTTAAATATATGCAGAAATGGCTCTTGTAGTCCAACCATAAGATACTACTACCATATAAAATACACACTATAAATGCTTCTGGGCTTGGATAACTTTAGCGTCTCAATTAATTTAGGAGTCTGCTTGTACACTTGTTTCTTAGTCTTTAAAGTGAATTTTACAGAAAAGCAAACATAAATATCAAGTTATTGAAAGACAAGAATTCACTGAGCTAAAGAAATCGAATTAAATCTGCATTGTCCATCTCAATGACAATGATTCTCCTTCCATCCTTAAATTTCATTCTTCCTTCCCTCCTTCCTTCCTTCCTTCCCTCTTTCCTTCCTTCCTTTCTTCTTCTCCTCCCTCCTTCCCTTCTTTCTCTCTCTCTTTCTTTTCTCTTTCCTTCTTTCTTCCCTCCTTCCTTCCTCTCTCTCCTTCCCTTCTCTCTTTCTCTCTCCTCCCTCCCTCCCTCCCTCTCTCTCTCTCTCTCTCTCTCTCTCTCTCTCTCTCTCTCTCTTTCTTTCTTCCCTCTTGCTTCTGCCTCCCAAGTGCTGGGATTATAGGCATGAGCCACCATGCTTGGCATTCCATCCTTAAATTTCTGACCATCAAGCTTAATACTGTGTTTCCTAGCTAACATTTCTAATTACATGATGGCGACCACATCACTAACTTGCCATCTTAAGCAAGTCTTTGAAAATACTTTTAAAAGTTATTTGACAATTCTCTAAGCAAAGGCTAAGAATGGTGCTTCAGTGACAGAATAAGAGCTTTATTTGCTATTTTCCAAGTTTAAGATGCTCATCCATCTGGCAGAGCAGCTAGACAATACATCAGCCAAGAACATCTCTCTGGCTGGAAACAGATTCTGGCTCTCAAAGAGGATTTGACTGAAGGAAAGGCAACATCTTTAGTTGCTCTGTGGCTGAACTCTTCTAATATTTCTCCCCAATGCTTCCTCCAAGTCTTGGCTGCATCTACTAACTTGGTTACCATAGAAATAGACAGAGCTATCAAGTGGCACACAGTCAAATAGCACAAGAGAAAGAGAAAATGTTACTGTCAAAAAATAGGCTTCTTTTTTTTCTATGAGAGGAAACTATGAAAAGATATTGACTCTGAGGCTTCCTTACCTAATGCCAGATTTTTCATGTCTTTTCTGACTAATATAACCCATTTGACTGAGATTATTATGAAAATTAGTCCCCTCGGTAGACAGATTTTCATATATAAGAAACTAAAATAAATATTGAAAAATTATAAATTGCTGTAATGCTTATTTTTACAAGGAAAATTCTATTGTCCTCATTTATTAGAGCGATGCTTTAAATTAGCTCAACCTTTAGAGATTATTATAAAATATATTTTGTTTCTCATAGTTAATATTTTATTTATGGGACACAATTCTTTCATGTTAGTTTTCAAACTCTCCTATGCATCAGGATCATCTGGAAATCTTCAGATTGCTAAGGCCTTCCTCCAATGTTTCTCATTTCTAGATCTGGTATAAGGCCAAAGAATTTGCATTTCTCTCTTTTTTTAATTAATTAACTTTATTGGTAAGAATTTGCATTTCTAACCAGTCTCTAGGAGATGTATGGCTTCAAAAACTACTCTTAAAAAAAAGAAAAAAAACCTACTCTTTAAACAAAGAACCAAACGTAGGAGATCTCAATTCTCAGGAATTTGAAAAGAGTCTGTTCTCTTCCCAAATCATTGGGGCAGGACTTCTGGGATTTTGATATTAATATTTCTGAAGTTCTCTACGGGTGATTTGAAAATGCAGTCAGGATTTTAAAGCATTGACCTAATGCAACTGTTTATTCAGCCTATGCAAAAAGCTTTTTGAAACTTTAAAAATAATTAAAATATATTCGCATAGGCAGACAACTTGGCTGCTCCGGGCGCCATTCTGTTCCTGGCAGCGGCGGAGGACTGAAGCCCACTCCACCAGCCCACTCCACCTTGGAGCCGTGCAGTAAGAAGTCAGGTACTGACCCTGGGTGCCATCACCACGGAGGACTGAGGCCTGCCGGCTGGCCCCAACCCCACCCCAGAGATGTGTTGTGAGGACTCAGGTCTGAGAGGAGCCGGAGCCATTTCCTGCATCCCTCCACACTGCGGCCATGCTGAGAGACCAGGCAAGATTAAAAAAAAAAGGGGGGGGGGCGGATCAAGCTTCTATTTTGCCATCTACTCCTAGATCCCTCTATTTACCTTTTGTCCCCACACCCGCTCCTATCTTCCTGTCAGAAGCAATAGCCAGAAGTAAAAGACTCTTAGGCTGCCCTATTTCTTCTCCTGTACTATTATAAGAAGGTGTGCAAAGTCTCCAATGGACTTACAGCATACATTTGGTACTGTTTTATATACATCCTTCTATCCTCTATTACCCGCTGGCATATATGAAGTTCTAGAGTATAGGTGATCTTCATAAATCTGCTAAACCAATTTCACTTTCCTTCTGTCCCCCCTACCTCCCTGATTCCCCAGTGACCACTTAGCCCCAAAGTGTTTGGGGGGTACATTTATGATCTACATGTTGTATACACATTGCTGATTAATTCTAAATTTTGGCATATGGTCATAGAGGTAACTCATAAGCTCAAAGTTTCAGAATAGAATTTAACAAAACTTTTCATTTTATTAACTGTGTTTAACACTGATATTGGCATTGATTGTAATATGGTAACAAACATGATGTGACTGCTCTGCTCAAATACCTCCCATGATGTGTCAGAACTGAGAACTCTCAAGGGTCATTACAGATTCAAGGAGGACACCCCAGGAAGGTGCCACATCCAAAGAGTCCCAGATAACAGAAATAAAGAGACCTGAAACAAACATTTCCCTGTCATCAGGCAAAGAATAGCATTAGTAACAATGAAAGAGTACAAATGAGAAAATATACAAAAAACCAGACACAAAGATCACCACCACAGGGAAATTCAGAGAAAAGAGAAATGGGGCAAACTGAAACTCAAGCACAAGGACTCTTGGAGATGGTAACTAAAGCAGATATAGTAAAATGGAAATCAGAACTCATCTCTGAGATCAAAACAGAGATACTGTCCACAGTGAAAGACATCATTAAAGAAGAGATCAGCGAGATGATAGAATCCAAGATAGCAGAAGCAATGGAACCTTTTAAATAGCTTCAAGCAGAGCTCCAGGGAAAGATGAAGGAGAATGAAAGCTTGCGCAGTAGGATCAATGAAGCAGAGAACCGAATCTCAGACCTAGAGGACAGCATAGCAGCCAGCGAGCAGGAAAGATATAATCTATGGAAAATAGCAAGGGACCATGAGAAATCAATTCAACAGCTTCTAGATGACTCAAAGAAAGATAATATAAGACTGATTGAAGTCACCGAGGAAGTAGGAGACAGTGAAAAAAACATAAAAAAGTTATTGTCAGAGATAGCAACAGAAAACTTCACAGGAAAAGAAATAGACATACAGATAAATGAGGCCTATCGGACTCCAAAATGCTGTGACATAAAAATATCTATACCTAGACACATAATTATCAAGGTTCCAGATGTACAACAAAAGAATGAAATACTAAAAGCAGTGAGAGAAAGGAAGAGAATCACTTACAAAGGGAAGCACATTAGGATCACAACAGACTTTTCAACACAAACACTCAATGCAAGGAAAGCATGGAGGGAAGTATTTCAAGCATTGCATGAAAACAACCTCCAACCTAGACTGTTGTATCCTGGAAAACTATCTTTCAGAATAGACGGGGAAATAAGATACTTCCATGATAAAGAATACCTGAAAAACTTCACAAATACAAAACCTGCACCCCAAAACATTCTAAAGAACATCTTGGAAAAAAACACAGAAAATTCCATACTCATGAGACCCAGGAGAGTGAATTCATTGGGGCAAACAAGAAACTAAATAGAAAAGGGGAAAAGCAAGGAAGAAAAGAACCAAGAACGGGGAAATATGGCAGCTCTGAATATGTCCATATCAGTCATAACCATTAATGTCAATGGTCTCAACTGGCAAATTAAAAGACACAGACTAGCAGACTGGATCAAGAAGCGAGACCCTACAATCCGGTGCATACAAGGAACACACCTAATTCAGAAGGAACTCCATAGACTTAAAATAAAAGGTTGGAAAACAATCCTTCATGCCACAGGAAACTGCAAAAAAGCAGGAGTGGCTATCTTGTTTGCAGTTAAAATAGATTTCAAACCCAAACTGACTGAAAGAGATAAAGATGGTCACTATATTCTCATACAGGGAATTATTCAAGAGAAAGAAATAACTATCATAAGTATTTATGTACCAATCTCTAATGCACCCATCTATATAAAACAAACATCACTGGACATGAAAAGCCAGTTAACCATGAATACAATAGTAGTAGGGGACTTTAATACTTCACTGTCACAAATTGACAGATCAACTGGACAAAGAATCAATAAGGAAATACTTGAGCTAAATCAAACTTTTGAGCAAATGGACTTATTAGATGCCTACAGAATTTTTCACCCTTCAAAGCAAGAATATACCTTCTTCTCAGCTGCTCATGGATCATTCTCCAAAATAGATCACATTCTAGTCCATAGAGCAAGCTTAAGTAAATGCAAAGGAATTGAAGTTATCCCCTGCGTACTATCAGACCATAGTGCCTTGAAACTGGAGCTGAATAGCAGAAGAAATTCCAAAATCACCACAAACACATGGAAATTGAACAACACTCCGTTGACCAACCAATGGGCCACAAAAGAAATTAAAGAAGAAATTAAACAGTTTCTACAACTGAACGACAACCCCAGAACAACATACAGGAATTTATGGGACACAATGAAAACAGTTCTACGAGGGAAATTCATAGCAGTGAATGTATACACTCGGAAAATAGAGCAAACCAAAATAAACAATCTAATGGTGAACCTCAGACAATTAGAAAAAGAGGAGCAAAACAAATTCAAAGCACACACTAGAGAAGAAATTATAAGGATCAGAGCAGAAATTAATGTAATGGAGACAAAGAGAACAATACAAAGAATTAATGAATCAAAGAGTTGGTTCTTTGAAATGATAAGATCGACAGACCCTTAGCCAACCTTATCAAACAAAGGAAGGAAAAGGCTCAAATCCATGCTATAAGGAATGAAAATGGGGAAATCAGCACAGATCCAGAGGAAGTCCAAAGGATAATAAACATGTACTTTGAAAATCTGTACTCCAAGAAGATGAAAAATCTAGAAGAAATAGATAGATTCCTAGACACATATAAACTTCCAAAGCTGAACGAAGAGGATATAAAAATGTTAAACAACCTGATATCAATCTGGGAAATTGAAAATGTAATAAAAAACCTACCAACAAAGAAAAGCCCTGGTCCTGACAGCTTCACTACTGAATTCAACAAAACTTTTAAAGAAGAGTTAATATCAGTACTTCTCAATCTCTTTAATGAAATCAAAAGGGAAGTAGTACTCCCCAAATCATTCCTTGAAGCAACCATCACCTTGATTCCAAAGGCAGGGAAAGATCCCACCAAAAAAGAAAATTAGAGGCCAATCTCTCTAATGAACATTGATGCAAAAATCCTCAATAAGATACTGGCAAACAGAATACAGAGAGTTATCAGAAAATCATACACCCTGATCAAGTCGGATTTATCCCAGGGATGCAAGGCTGGTTCAACATACATGAATCAATCAATGTAATACACTATATTAATAGACTCAAGGACAAAAACCATATGATTATCTCAATAGACACAGAAAAAGCATTTGACAAAATCCAACACCCATTTATGATCAAAACCCTACAGATAATCGGAATCGATGGACTTTATCTCAATTTAATACAAGCTATTTATGAGACACCAACAGCCAGCATCATACTCAATGGGCAAAAATTGAAACCTTTTACACTAAGATCAGGAATGAGACAAAGATGCCTGTTGTCACCACTCTTGTTCAGTATAGTGCTGGAAACATTAGCCATAGCAATCAGGCAGGACAAAGATATAAAAGGAATAAAGATAGGAAAGGAAGAAGTTAAACTGTCATTATTTGCTGATGATACCATACTCTATCTAGAAGATCCTAAAAACTCAACCAAAAGACTGCTAGACTTAATTACCAATTTTGGTAGTGTTGCTGGATACAGGGTCAATGCTCAAAAATCAACAGCCTTTGTCTACACAAACAACAGACTCATTGAGAGAGAAATTGCGGAGTCAATCCCTTTCACAGTTGCACCCAGAAAAATGAAATATCTGGGAATCAACCTAACAAAGGAGTTGAAAGACCTCTACTCTGAAAACTATAGGACTCTGAAAAACGAGATAGAAAAGGAAATCAGAAAGTGGAAAGATATCCGTTGTTCCTGGGTAGGGAGAACCAACATCGTCAAAATGGCTATACTTCCACAACTGCTATACAGATTCAATGCAATTCCAATTGAAATTCCAATGTTATTCATCACAGAGCTATAGAAAATAATACAAAAATTCATCTGGAGCCACAAGAAACCTAGAATAGCAAAAGCAATTCTAAGCAACCATGACATGGCAGGGGGTATTACAATCCCCAATTTAAAACTTTACTATAAAGCCACTGTGATAAAAACTGCATGGTACTGGCAAAGTAACAGACCCAAGGACCAGCAGAATAGATTAGAAAACCCAGAAACAAGCCTGGATACACTAAGCCACCTTATCTTTGACAAAGGAGCCAAACATCCTCAATGGAGGAAAGAAAGCCTCTTTAACAATTGGTGCTGGAAAAACTGGGCTTCAACCTGCCAAAAGCTAAAGCTAGACCTATCTCTTTCACCATGCACAAAACTAAACTCACAGTGGATACAAAACTTAAACATTAAAACAGAAACAATAAGCCTGCTGGAAAACAGGTTAGGTAAGACACTTGGAGACAATGGCTTAGGCAGAGACTTTGTGAATGAAACCTCTATAGCACAAGAACTAGCAGGAAAAATCAACAAATGGGATCTCATCCTACTGAAAAGCTTCTGCACAGCCAAAGAAGTCGCTGGCACTGCTAAAAGACAACAAACAAATGGGAAAATATCTTTACTAGCTGTTTATCAGACAAAGGGCTATTATCTACAATATATAAAGAACTTAAACAGATCAGCCCCCCCCCCAGTTTAAAGACCCAATTCAAAAATGGGCATCTGAGATGAACAGACACTTCTCAGAGGCAGAAGTCAAAGCAGCTAAGAAACATATGAAGAAATGTTCAACATCACTCACTGGTCATTCGAGAGATGCAAATGAAAACAACACTGAGATTTCATCTCACTCCACAAAGAATGGCCGCTATTACAAAATCAACCAACAATAAATGTTGGCGAGGCTGTGGGGAGAAAGGAACCCTTCTCCACTGTTGGTGGGATTGTAGACTTGTGCAACCATTGTGGAGATCCGTGTGGCGATTTCTCAGAAAACTAGGACTATCAGTCCCATTTGACCCTGCTATCCCCCTGCTAGGAATATATCCAAAAGAATTTTCAAAATCACATTGGAAAGATAGATGTACACCCTTGTTCATAGCAGCTCAGTTTGTGATAGTTCAATCTTGGAAACAACCCAAATGCCCATCAACTGGAGAGTGGATAAAAAAGATGTGGATTTTTTAATAAAATGGAGTACTACTCTGACATAAAGAATGACAAGATTGGGCCAGAGGGTTAGCTCAGTGCTTCCGGTGCCTGCCTCACAAGCGCAAGGTCCTGAGTTTGATCCCCGGTAACCACATATAATGCTGGGTGTGGAGACACGCCCACCAACAATCAACACCGCATACCACAATGCCGGGCGTGGTGACTCACGCCTGTAATCCCAGCACTCGGGAGGCAGAGACAGGAAGATTGCTGATTTTACGGCAGCTTGCCTGGGCACCATAGTGAGCTCAGGGCCAGCCTGAA
>PVIC010033997.1:0-19857 GCA_004025085.1 Thryonomys swinderianus
TAGTTTTCTGAGAAATCTCCACACGGATCTCCACAATGGTTGCACAAGTCTGCAATCCCACCAACAGTGCAGAAGGGTTCCTTTCTCCCCACAGCCACGCCAGAAATGCTCAACTTCTCTGGTCATTCGAGAGATGCAAATGAAAACAACATTGAGATTCCACCTCACTCCACAAAGAATGGCTGCAATCACAAAGTCCTCAATCTTTCTTAAAAATAATTCTAAATATCTTTTCATGAATGCAGAATTGGTTTATTTATCAAAAATGAAAGTTTGATGCAGTCATAGACATGTGATATATTTTCAAAAATCCATGGGTACATATAATTGCTGCTGTTACTCTAACATTGATGCCTCTCCCACACTTACAAAAACAAGTTAATGCACTCAAATAAGAATTAGATTTCTAGACATAATACTGTTCTACATTCTAGGTTAGCAAATATTCTCTTGCATGGCCTATGTATTTTCCTGCATCTCACTATGAAATTAAGAACTGGAAAATTTTATCAGCTGTAAAATGTGTGACTTTTGTTGGGTTTGACTCAATACATAATTCTACCAGATTTTGTTTGTGAGCAAAATTTAATAATCATAAAAATTGAGTTAATGTTTATATCTGAAAATATCCGGATATTCATATATAAAAGTAAATAATACAATTTTAAGACTATTTTCTAGAACTGTCTGAATATCAATAGTTTTACAAGGGTCAGTAGAAATGGCTCACATATACAACTACATTTAGTTTAGAAGACAGAAATGGCTAAAACTGCCAGAATGTGATGGTGTAAATCTGTGATTCCAGCACTCTAGGAGGCAGAGACAGGAGGCCTGCAAATGTGAAGCCAGCCTGGGGAGATTAGAGGATTCCTAAGACTGTCACAAAGCAAAAAGAGAAAAAAAGAAGTACAGCTCAGTGTAAAGTCCCTTAGCTCAACACACAAGCGCGTGCACACACACACACACACACACAAATGAAATGGCTAAAATTTTGTAGCATTTGGTACATTTTTGAATATCATTCATGTAAATATTAATATGCACTTTATCAAACTTTTTTTTTTGGTGTTTTTGAGACAAGGTCTCACTTTGCATTATAGGCTGGGCTTGAACCTGAAACATTCCTCCAGCCTCAGCCTCCTAAGTGCTGGTATTACAAGCATGAGGCACCACCCATGATTCAAACATATTGTTATAATTTGCCTAAGAGATCAAATAAGATCCTGTTAGGTGTAGGTTATGACCTCTAACATCACATTTTTTTAATGTTTGGTGAAAAAAAATAATGGGTTATAGAAAGTTTGTGATCTTATGAAATATTTAATAAATATTCTGTGCATGTCAGTATAATTCTGAGAATAACATCCATAGTTCCCATCAGTCTTGAAGTAAGTTTTCTTGGAAAAATAATACTACCTAGAAAGTTATGTAGGAAAATCAACTTATATGTATGGATGACATACTTGTTATCTATGATTGTCTTGAGCTCTCTCACAAGATGAATATTTATCCATTCCAAAGAAAGAACATTGTAAGTACACAGACTCCCAAATGCTGGTTTAACAAGGAGCATTTACAAGCAGTTAACAATTCCTGAGATTAATTGCACTAAAAGTATGGTCTGGAGAGTCTTGAAGTCAGATTTTTTTTTCTCTAAGATTATTAAAGGATATGCTCTGCTCAGGAGGACCTACATTTACCATTTACATGTCACTACTAATATAATGGACTTTGCTTTTAGAATATCAGAAAAAATAAATTTCATTCTAGTCAATAAAGAAATATGAGCTCATTTCACTCATCTATATAACATTCTAGTAACAATTATCCTCCTGTCTCTGCCTCTCCTGTGCTGGGATTACAGGCATGAGCTTCCACGCCTGGCAGAAATAGTAATTTTGTAATATTTGAGGTGATTTATAGTGAGATAATTTAGTCAATAAAGATTTTACATTTGTACTATCACAAAAACAAGGCTATCTTTTGCTGAAAAACTGAATCAAATTTCATGTCTTCCCTCAGATGTTAACATGAGACGTGGTTCTCCTATCAACTGTTTCTCTCACAATGAGGGCAACCTGTGGAAAAACTTATTTCAACCTAGAAGATGTTTTGTGTTTTAAAAATACAGCACATCAGTAATTACTGTTCATTACAGTGATGGATTCTAGCCTAGACTGTACATAGAAATGTATCCTCTGAACATATAGCTGTTTCCATTACAGTATAATCTTCCCAAATCTATCACGGCCCATACTAAGAGGAGAAAAGCACTGCTTTTAATTTTGAGAGAAAATTGAGCACCATCAAACTTGCTACTATTATGTGTGTTAACCAGTCTCCCCAGTGTGATATTCTGATCGCTTTGGGGGTCAAAGTCTGTGCTGTCTAAACTCGGTAACACCACTGCAAAATGGAATATCTTCCATAGTGTAGGCCTGACAGCTAGCAATGCAAAACAAGTACTGGTGGCCAGATGCTTAATTTTCTTCCTCACTGAAACCATGATGGAGAGCCAATGTGGCCAAAAAGCTTCACAGCCTTTTTCTAACATGAAATCCTGGATTAGCAGTTTAGAGTACTAGGAAGGCCCGGGGACAGGAAGCTGTCTTTCATAGCTGTGCTCATTCAGCCAGCTGCAAAAGGAAGAGACAAGCAGAGGTGGACTCTGTTGCCAGCTCTGTCAGCTGAAGAAACATGCACGTAGTGGCATTAGCAAGTCCCCCAAAATGCAGCTACCAAATACACTTTCCACAGGAAATCAGAAAGGTGTATAATAATTAGCATTTTTCCCTCCTGCACTGTTATCATGTGAGAATAAGTGTGTAGCTAGCTAGTGAGTCACCAGACAAACCTAAGCTTTATCAAGAGCATTTGTTCACCAGAAAATAGAGTTTTATAGTGAATCTGCCTCAGAAATGGGGCAATAGGGCTGGAGATTTAGCTCAGTGTTTGGGTGGCTGCCTAGCAAGTGCAAGGTCCCTGGTTTGATCCCTGGTAACCACATACAACAAAGCCAGGCGTGGTGGCTCACGCCTATAGTCCCAGCACTCAGGAGGCAGAGGCAGGAGGATTGCTGCATTCAAGGCTCATCCTGGGCTACATAGTAAGCTCAGGGCCAGCCTGAACTTCAAAGCAAGACTCTGTCTCAAAAAAAAAAAGAAGAAAATTTAAAAAAAATAAATAAAAGAGGGGGATATATTAGTCGTGTAACTAAACCACTGGAATAGGACTCTATTGATATCAGGAGCAACTCTTTTTTTGCCTCTATCAGTGGCGCTTTTGAGACGCTAATTGTAATGTTTCATGTAATAACAGAGAGTAGGGTCATCCTATCTATAGGGAGTGGCTGAGCAGAGAGCAACATCAGCGCGAGGCCTGGCTCTGAGGACACTGCGCTCCGCTCCCGACCTCAGCGCAGGCCCTAAGGAGCAACAGCAGCGGAAGCCCCGCGTCCCGGATAACTGGCTGCAGCGTGACTTGGCGCCTGGAGCACGTCCTGCTTCCCGCGATCTCAGCTTAAAACAGAGAGCTTGTTCTCCGCGATACCACCCGAGCACTCGTCCTCGAAACTGTACAGAATAAATGCGCCGAGGAGGCCGAGGTGGTTTCGTAGATCCCCAAGTGAGGGCTGAGGTCCCCGCGGCCCCCGCCTCTCTCTTCCCCGCGTGTCTGTGTTCTGTTTTGGTTTCTAACATCCTCCTCGCTCTCACTCAGGTCTCCGGTCCTGCCGCGCTGGTCGTCGCTCTGTCCTTCTGTCGTCGGTTTCATGTCAGATGGTGCCTCGGACGCGAAGGGGGTTTGACTTCACTCTCACGGAACAGCTGATGAAATGGCCTGTTCGTTCCTACTGTCCGCAAAACGAAGTGACGTGCCTGAAATTAATAGGAATTAAAGGTCAGGATGGTGCGTTTAAGAACCGGGTGAGAACAGTCAACAGTGATAAAACTCTACTTAGTCAGAAAATTCAAACGAGAGCAATTGAAGATAAAAATTAATTAAAAAAGACATCATTTAGGGAAGACGTAATCTACAGAACTGAAGTGAGCGCTAGAATGTATGATAGATACTGTGAAATAGAAAGAATTCAAAGAGACAAGGGGTGTTGGAGTAAAAAACAAGGGGAAAGAAAAAATGTGATGGTAAAAAAGAAGGAAACCAAGTTTATGTATATAGGGAGGGTAGTGCTGTGGGTGGGGGAAAGCTAAAAAATAATTTGTCTCATGCACTGGTACAAATTCTTGAGGTTGAGTGTGATCATGTTGAGTATAAAATGTACCAATAAAATCATTTTTTAAAAAAATAAAAAAGATCACAGTGCCAGGTGTGGTGGCTCACGCCTGTCATCCCAGCACTCGGGAGGCAGAAGCAGGAGGATCGCTGAGTTCGAGGCTTGCCTGGGCTACATAGTGAGCTCAGGGCCAGCCTAAACGACAAAGGGAGACCCTGTCTCAAATAAATAGATGATAGATAGATAGATAGATAGATAGATGATAGATAGATAGATAGATAGATAGATGATAGATAGATAGATAGATAGATAGATAGATAGATAGATAGATAGATAGATAGATGAGAAGATAAGGCAGCTCATGGACAAGACTTTGCTGTGGGACAGAAGTGGCGTGTGCCTGGCTGAGTGAGGGTGTTATGCAACAGAAAAGAGCAGAAGTGGCCAGTGTCCCCTCGGTTCCCGGACACTCCCGTGTGCAACCCATCCGGTGCCCAGGCCAACGCGATCGACAAACCCTCTGTCCCACGCACAGACTCCACACCGAGGGCCAGACGCAGCCACGCCGCCTTCCTCGCACAGACACAAAGCAGCGCTGCCACCTTTTCCACCGCCTCCCAATCCTCGTGCGTGAACCGCGGCACCACGGCTTTAGAGATCCACCCCCTCTCTGGGCAGTGCCTCGGAGTGTATCCAACAGTACCAGATGTGTTTCTCAGTCTAGCTGCCATCGCATGCTAGCAGCTTTCCATACATTTACTTGCTTCCTTAATCCTTAGTTTTCCTCGGATTAGTAGGCATGTTCATTTCCACACCGTTGCTCATACTTTCTGCCACAGAAAATAGGAGCTATTTTCCTCCGTATTTCCCATCTTTTTTCTATTAATTATTAAGACCTGCTTGAAATTATTCTTTTTCTGTATACCTCAATGTATTGTGAAGGCAAAAGAAGTTTGCTCTAGTTTCGACCTATGATTTGAACAAGAAGAGCAAAGTATACTCATGCAATAGGAAAGGTCTGCCGTACATTTGTACCTGGGGACAAGTGAAAACATAACTTAAAAATGAGTTCTAGAATGTAAGATAGATATGGTGAAATAGAAAATTATTCAAAGGAAAAAGGGGGTAGGAGGTGAATAATAAGGGGAGAGCAAAAAAGCAAAGTTTCTGTATAGAGGGGGTGGGGTGTAAGGCGGGCAGGGGAATAGGAAAATAAAGAGAAGTAAGTTGTGTCATGTGCTGGTACAAATTCTCAATGGTGAGTGTGATCATGATGTGTATATCAAATGTACCAATAAAATCAATGTAAAAAAGTAAGATCTTAGACACGTGGGCCAGTGTAAGAACATGAACTTCTACTAAAGAATACTGATAATATAACTGTAATGCACTTTAAAATAGTTTCTGAATATATATGAATATGTATGAAAAATAGTATGTTTAACCATATACCACATTTTAACAAAAGAAAAAGTTAAACACTGAGTCATAATACATATTCTGTGTTTTCATAGTATAGCCACTAGGGCTTAATCCCATTTTGGAGAAAAAAAGTAAGAAAATAAACTCAGTTATGCATGTTAATCATCTAATTTTTCTTTTAGGAAAGCACATTAGGGCATAGAAAATTACAATAAAAATTACCTAACAAACCATTTTAAAGAAATGTATAAATGCTTTTAATACCCAAGCACAAGAACAAAAGGTCCTCATTTAGCATGTCATTATCTGCCAGTTCATTGGCAGATATAACTATGGACGCATGAAATTACCAACCACCTCTATCAATAGGCTTAAAAGCAACATAAGAAAAAGAGGCTAGGAGGGATGATTAATTCTCTAATGTGTTACAAGGCGTCACAGTAAATTTGTTTGAATATTGCTGGTGTAAAGAAAAAAATTATCAAATATAAACAAATTAAATCTTTACAGCTCTACAGAGTGATATGTGCAAAATAAAACAAATATACATATTACACAGCACTAAATGTCGTGAGATGATCTGAAGTGTCTAACCTTAGAAGAAATAGAAAGGGGAAGGGAGGGAGAAATGCAGAGATTGATCTAAATGTAGTTGAAAATCAAGAATAAAAAAGATCCAGGACTAATTGTAAAAGATGGAAAGAGCTGTAGTCACAGAGACACAAGAACATGTAAAGTACTGAAAAGCAACGTGAGGGAGGCCAGTGGACAATTTAGCCCACACTCTCTATGATAAGTTATAACAGGTAGTAACATATGAATGAAATAACACGGAAGTAATTACTCTTTGCTGTATATGTGTAATATTTTGCAGGCAGCATCATACCTCATTTAAAAAAAATAAATATTTTCTGTATTTTTATTTTTGAGACAGGGTCTAGCTCTATAATTCAGGCTGGTCCTGAGCTCACTATGTAGCCCAGGCAAGCCTCAAACTCAGCAAACCTCCTGCCTCTGCCTCCCGAGTGCTGGGACGACAGGCGTGAGCCACTATACCTGGCAATGCATGTACACTCACGGTCAGTGGATTAAACATTAGAATGTGTCAAGGATCCAAAATTGACCAGTGGCTCATTCTGTTCTAAAAAGTTCATTCATCACCGTAAAACTGTTTGTTTTTAAAGTCTTTTGTGCAACACTAGAAGCCAGACTTTACACCTGTAAATAAGATGTTTTAGGTGGAGCTGGTCAGACACAGTAATGCAGTGGAGAGGAGGGACTTCAGGAAGACAGTAGTTTTCCTTTCCCCTCGCTGTTGGAGCAAAAGTTGCAAATGGTCTTTGAGAGAGAGACAGACACAGAGACAGAGAGAGGCAGACAGACAGACAGAAACAGAAAGACTGATTTTAATATTTCAAATATTTAAGTCAGTTACCCCTGTGTGTTGATGAAGTACACTAGTTAACTGCCCTGAACAATCATGACTTTTTAATTCTCATCAGATAACTTTCTATACAAGACAAAGGAAGCGCCATGTCCTGTGAGAGCCGTGAAAGCACCGATTCTCATTGCCTGGATTGGTGCTTGGAACCACACAATTCACATCCTTTTTTCAGTGCTGTGAACTGAATCCTTTTATTACCGACCTGTCCCCTTGATTTCTACCAGGCTCATGTGTTTAAACCTAGCCTCCAAAATGTCACCTGTTAGTGTCTTTGGGAGGAAATAGGCCTAATGACAGGAATGAGTTATTTTACAATCTTGTTTCAATGACGTCTAATGAGATCTTTTGTAGTTCATCTCTTTTCCTAGGTATCCTTTAGTGTACTGGTTGTCAGTGTGAGCTAACACATAAAACACTGATAGCTCTTGAGTCTTTCCACTTACTGTTTTCTAATGCTGGGATGCACATTCCTTGAGGTTGAAAATTTATCTTACTCTTAACGTCAAGTATCTGCTCAGTAGATGCGGCATATATTAGATATTCAATGTGTTCATGAAAAAAGAAGTTTCAAATCTGTATAAATATGGAATTTTGTGACACTACTAGCTGAAAAATGTATTCCTTTATGAACTTGAAGTGACAAACAGGGACGAATCAAATCACTCAGTGTTGCAAAAAGAGGAAAACAAGAAGTTTAAAAGTAAAGCACTCTAAAGAAGTCATCCTTTTCCCATTCATACATGAAACGCCTGTGTGATTTATAAGTTAAAGTATCAAAAATCTTTGATCATCCCTAGAAGTAGTCTGGACAGAAACTCATTATAAGGACACAGAAATATGTGAAAGAAGAAAGAGCAAATGATTTCGAGATAGACAAGTACGTGGTGGAAGAGCTCTCAAAAGCAGGATCAGTTTACAGAAACATTCAGACATATGTCCAGACACTCAAACACAGATGTTTGCATATTTTTTTCCTGCATTCTCAGCTCACTCCCCTTAAGTGATCCTGTTTCTGAAAGAAAATAATAGAAAAATTCTAGGTAAAAGATAGACTAATACAGGCAAATATTTTTCTTAGAAAAGCTTAATTATTGTGCAGCATCTACTCATACTTAAAAAGTGTTCAATTTCTTTTAACTGTTGAGATTATGAAAACTGAGTTTTGATAATGATGGAAACATTCTTTGAATCTCATAACTTTTAAAATATCAAGGATCCAATGGCATACATATTTGTTAAAATTTCTTGATCTCTAAAAGGCACATAGCCTTTAGTATTTCTTACTGTTTGCTTAATATCATTCCTGTGATTATGTGCATGTGATAAATAAAACAACTTTAAATGGTATGTGTTTAGGTAATTTACACATAGATATAATATGTAATTTGAGGAGCTATTTAAAATTTAAAGGTGTTACATTCCTTCTGTTTAGGGTTCGACCCCAGCTATGGCAGCAGTTTATTACAATTCTTACAAAATTCACTTGAAGAAGTGTTCGTAATGCGGAAAAATATAAACCCATCTGCACAAATTTCCATGTGTCCTAGTGAATAGACCGATGCTCTGTCTCCATGTTATATTTGTTAGGAGGATGCCGAGTGCGCGTCCTGGTGCAGATCTGTCCCTCGGCACCACCCTTTTACCATGAGCCCAGATTGGCTCCAGGGATGTCTTCTGCAAAATGTAAAGCAACCTTCTGTCTCTCATAAATCATAATTTGTGTTCCTTATGTGTGAACAGAAGGTGTAGGTAAACAAACCAATTTGTGAAAGTTAGCTATTTTTCTTTAAATTTGCTATCTCCTCAGAATCCTATTTCAGTTTTGAAGGACCCTTCTTCAAGCTTGAATTCCCACGCCCCTTCACACAGTGAACTCATCGGATGTGATGTTTAGATAATGTATCACAGACAATTCTTGCCACTTTCTCTGTTGTCTTTCAGTGTCTAGGCATGTAGTTAATTTCACTTTGGGGCTGTCCATGTTACTGTTTCGCTTATCTATTTTTGTGTTTAGGCAACAGTCGAAACTCAAAGATTAAAAAAAAAACAGAAAAGAAAACAATTTCTTTGTTTGCATGTTTGCAATTGGAACAGGTTTTGATGGGAACGACCTGCTTCTGTTCTCTACATTATCAATTGAATTCCGTGGAAAGGTTTGATTTCCAAGATGGCTTCCACATGGCCAGGGTGCTGGCTAGGAGATGGAAGCTAAACTGAAGGCTGAAGTCTGAGGCTTTGGTTCTTCACGTAATTTCACCACAGTTTTGCTTGTGTCACAGCTCATTCCAGTAGCAAGCCCTTAAAGCTGAGTATTCCAGGAATCAGAAAAACAAAATTGTCAGTTACTTTCATAGGATATGTATAGAACTTCAGTTAAGTCATTTCTAATGTATTATATTAGCTATTCAGCCAGATGATCAGTCTGATTCAGATAGAAAATAAACCACACTACTTGCCAGATTGAAATCACAGCTTCACCTTCTTAGGTCCCAGTGAAGGACAACTTGAAAAAAGAAAAAGGATTTAGATGTTATAAGTGGAGGAATAGATTATCTACATGGACTCACACATGAGATTCCTGAGATGTGAGCTAAAAACAACCCACCAGTGCTGACTGTAAAGCCAACGATAAGAGATCTGAAGTCAGAGCACTTTCAGCCTCCCTGGGAACCCATATTAGGCACTCAGGAACATGGAAAGCGACTCCTAGGACATCAAATTCTGGGTAGATGAGAATCATCCTGGGACATCGAAGTCATGCCAGTATGTAAGCCAGGGACAAATAAACACAGATGAGGACAGGGCCCGTGCACTGTAAATACAATTCACACAGCAGTGCCTCATCTGTCCATGCTAATGCCACTGATTCCATCAGGTGCTGCTTGATCTACTCACTCTGGTGTAAAAGATGCTTTTACTGTTTGTCCCTCATCCTGTTCTACCAGCCACCTTTGCATTTCATGGGAGGATCCTGTCATGGGCACAAAAGAACAGCCCACCTGGACCAGGCTTCCTTAGAGGTTCGGAACTCTCCCACAACCTTTAGACTTACACTGGCCGTTGATCTCAACCTTTCATCACACCGGGAACAATTTTACCCTGCGGCAGTGTTTGAGTGACTTATTTTTGGCACCCTCACTTTGAGGGGAACATTATCAAGAAACCAAAGACATCCTTCATTTGCTTTAGAGCACTAAATATGACACGTCAGAAAAAAGGACACACATTTGCTGACAAAAGGTCAAATACCCGGGCTTCTTTGTGACTCAGAGGTGACACAAATTAGGCACAGAACAAAATCAGGCTGTCTGTGCCACCCCAACCCAACAACCCAGTACCAACTAGAAGTGCTTCTTCAGATGATACGATTCTGCTGCATCTGGATTTCAAATTTCCTCACTTATGGCTAAACCTCTTTATAGAAAAAAAAAGCTACAAAAGAGAGGACAAAATAAAGGAGCCCCTCATCTAGGAAGCTAGCCAGAACAGGACATTTAATCAGATCAAACAACTTTGACTCAAGCTCCAGCCTTTGGTCTGCCAGATGTAACCACTCCTTTTTTCCTATATGTCCATGTAAGGAAGAGAATACCATAAAATCTTAACTCAGGTCTTGGGATCCTAGTATTGCCTAGTGATATAATTACCAAAATAACTAGGCCTTGTGGCCCCAGGATGGCCTCCATCCTCAGGACACTTGCTGCTGCTTCTATATGGATTCAGGAAGCTAACAAGTTAACAGCGGGACAATAACTGACCATTTGATTACTGCAATGAGTTGTAATAAACAATATGAGGCACCACTGATGATGGTGATGGTGACGGTGATATCAAGTCTGATGATAACTTGGTATCAAGAGCTGCATAACCTTAGAGACTGTGAGCCCTCTTAATGTAGCCACCTTGTTCCCATTCAACTAGGATCCTACTTTCAGGACTGTGTGAAACCCATGTGAAAAAGTCCTGTGTAAAGGTAGACAAACTATTTGCAAGCACAGAAGATCTCATAGATGGCCCCCTTGGAGACTTAGGTGTTGAAAGATTCATAGATAAAAGTAGCTTTCTGTTAAAAAAAAAATCCAACAAGAGGGATATATGCTGACATTGGATTCTGTGGTAGAAGCCCATCCTCTGCCTACTGGAACTTCAGCCCAAAAGGTAGAACTAGTAGCCTTGAACAGAACTCTCTTACTAACAAAGGACAAAGCAAACACACACACACACACACACACACACACACACACACACACCTAGCATCTATAGACTCTAAATATGCCTTTACAGCATTCCATGTACATAGGCCATATGTAAGGAAAGAGCCATTTATTGCTAGAAAAAAGGAAATAAAATACAAAGTGGAAATTTTTTTCCTGCTAGAAACACTATGGACTGTGGAGAAAGTGGCTATTAAATACTATAAAAGGCACCAGCAGACTGGAACATCAGAAGCCCAAAGGAATCAAATAATAGAGAAGCAAATCAGGCTGCTAGGACAGCACACCAACCCAAAAGAAGGGCTGGAGTCAGACCTCTTATCCCACATCCTCCTATCCTGGAGATCCTGAATTCTCTTCAAGTGAAAAAGCCTGTTTTGGATGAGAAGCTGAAGATTATATAAAGGGGAGATAATAAAAGTTTGCTGTTAGAAGACTGGCCATGCTGCAAATACTGGGCACCAAGTTCATAAAATAGTTCCATCAGGAGACTCACATGAAATGATAGCATTAAAATCGTCAATAAGCCACAACTTATTTCTATACACCATAGCTCTCTGCCATCGCTCAAGCTTTTCATGAGCAGTGCCTAAATTGTGCCCCAAATAATGCAAGCAAGGGCCTACCTAGGCCCAATGTACCCAGGAAAGAGGTGCTACTGCATGTAAAAACTTGCTTATGGACTTTACTAAATAACTTCAAGCCAGCTATTATCAGTACATGCTGGTGCTTGTTTGCACTTTCTCAGAATTCTTAAAACCTGCCTCACTCAAACAGAAAAGACATAAGAGGTCATCAAGATTCCATTAAGAGACACCATCCAGAGATTTGGACTACCCCAGACATTGGGGTCAGATAGTGGATCATTATCCACAGCCAAGGTAGTCCAGGACAGATGTTAAGCAGGAACACTTGCATTGCATTTCGGCCACAAAGCTCAGAAAAGATAGAATGCATGAGGTGGACAGTCTAACAACTGATGCCAAAAGTATTGTCAAGAAACCCAGTAGAGATGAGATCAAATCTGGCCCATACTATTTTTCTGAGTCCAGTACACCCCCACCAGGAAGAGCATTACCCTTATGAAATTTTGTATAACCAGCGACCCACAATGATAAGTCAAAATAAGGATAATCTTTATGAACTACACAAACTGACCGTCAGAAAACAGATACAGGCTTTGAATATGGCCATGGAAGATGCCCATGACTGGGGACAAAAAATGCCCATAACCCTAACAAAAATGTTCCTTAACCTTGTTGTTACATTCTTCCTTACCTCTTCATCCTATTTGTCAAAAATCATTCATTTGTTCATAGAGACTCTGGTAGACACAGCATCAATCTAATGGCCTTAGCCAAGTACCAGCCTCTGCTCAGTTGCTTGTACTGAGCACCGCTTTACAACAAAAATTATAATAATGATAATAAAGATGTTAGTCTTCATTAAAAGTTGTGGAAAGCATCAAAAGGGCAATGAAATAGGACTTACACAAGTTCTTTCAAGTCTCGGACATTTCTTCCTCTTTCAGATTACCCGTCTCTCCCTTCTCCTATAGCAGTACCTCCTTGTTCTGCTACAGACAAAATTAGCAATTATGTCCTGTGAGCAAGTTTTGTGACACCTTGTTCTCATAACATTCCCAAGGCTCTCTCTCCTTTCAAGGCTAAATCAGGAAACTGTTCTCCTCCTGGTTCATATGAATGGACTTGCTTCGTTACTAGAGAGACCAGCCCTTTCAACCGAATGCATAAAACTGGAACCTTGACTTTTCTTCTCCATTCTTGCTTCAGGCAGGAGTCTGTTGAGCTGGTGTTCACCGAAAATAAAACCCTCCTGATCCCCATGATCTCTTCTGGGAATCCTGCAATGCCTGCATGTGCTTTGGTTCTCCATTAATCATTCATGTCCTGGGATCCTAACATGTCTTCTAAATATTTCTATACATCATTTTCTTCCATTTCTGTGGTTTCTTGCTATCATCTTAATTATGAATAGCAGAAGTTATTCTTCTTCCTCTTCTGCCTTCTCTGTACAGTTTGCTTTGCTCTGTAAATTTTGCTCCCATGCTAATACTTACATTTTCTATTGACAGTCATCTCTGTTTTGCTTGGTTTACTGCTGCTGTAAGGTTTTTTGTTTGTTGGTTTGTTTGTTTCATTTTTTTTCTGAGACGGGGTCTCTCTTTGTAATTCAGGCTGGCTCTGAGCTTACTATGTAGCCCAGGCAAGCCTCGAATTCAGCAATCCTCCTGCCTCTGCCTCCCAAGCGCTGGGATGACAGGAGTGAGCCACCATGCTTGGCTCTGATGCTGAAAATTTTAAATTGAGAACTTTCCATAAACCTGCTGACACTAAACCAATACCACTCTCTTGCGTTTACAATCACATTTCACCAAAGGTAATTGCAATTCTAGCATCTAACATCAATTGACACTAATAAGTAAAACAATGTGTTGTTCATGCCATTGAGTTATGCTTTTATTTACTCTTCCTCTTATTTTTATTGCACATGCTGAAGATAGATAATATACCAACTTTGTACAAATGCACGGAGTGAGATACTTATCTGGTTGTTACAGCTCGTATCTAGGTGTTTCCACAAAGCCTCATGTGCCCGTAGAGGGAGTTGCCTGCGGTTTAAGGTGTGTGAATACACAGTAAGTGTGTGATGACTGACTTGGTTTAGAGCTGCTGGGTGTGAATAATGGAAACCTCACCCTGCATGCGGTTGGCACCAATTAATAGGCCCGTAGCCGGGGTGTATTAAAAGGGGACATGAAGAACGGAACTTAGCTTTTGTCTCTGGAAAACTCTATTCTTCCCCGTCTCACTGGCCACCTCTACTGCCTTCCAGACGCTCTTCAGTCTCCACAGCAGAGCCTTCAGCCTCCTGATACCAACTTGCGCCACCTGCTTGTTAGTTTTATTGGTGTTTCCATACAATCAGATCTGGTTTTATTGATTTTGTCTATTGAACAGCATTAATTGCTATTCTGATTATAATAATACTTCTTGATATGTTGACTACATTTTTTTTTTCAGACAGGGTCTCGCTTTGTAGTTCAGGCTGGCCCTGAGCTCACTATGTAGTCCAGGCAAGCCTCGAAGTCAGAAATCCTCCTGTCTCTGCCTCCCGAGTGCTGGGATTACAGGCGTGAGCCGCCACGCCCAGCTGTTGACTACATTTTTGAGATAGGTACTTCGTTGTCTGATTTTTAATCACTCTTGAACATATGCATTTAGAAATAGTAATCTCAAATTTTTCATATAACCAGTGTAACTTGTATTGAGATACTATTTTCATTTCCCATTTAGTCTGGCTAAGTTTGAAGTCTATTCCTTCATTTACATTTTACAATTTATGTTTTTCCCTGAAAATTTTCGATGTGGCTTACTTGTGCTGTGATTCAAAAACATTATTTGAGTAAGTCTAAATTTAAATATTTTGAGAATTCTTGGTTCTTTTAATAGACAATTTTGGTTGATGTGTTATATTCTGTCAGGTACAGTAGGTCAATGTGTTCAATTTTTTAACCTTGTATATTTTGATTATACTGAAAGTTTTTCAAATTTTTTTCTTAGTAGAACCCTTTTTTTTGCTTTTGTTTATTATGTTTGTTATGTGGTCTATACAAATTTATTATTTACTAGCACCCAGGAGCGGTGAATATTTTATTCTTTCAGCATGGTATCCACCCTATATGACTGTTTCTCACTTTACGGTTTCTGTCATACAGAACTGATATGGCTTTAGTAGTTTTCTCTGACAGTCACTCATGACATACTTTAAGTGCTCTTGTTCTTTGGCAATAACAACACCCTGAATTTTTCTTGCTTTAGTATATAAACTGAACTACCTTCCTAAAAACCTTTTCTTTTAGGAGAAAAAATAGACTACTAGTGATATTTCCAAATGCAATGTGAATATTTCTCCTATTTATTTTGTTTTTCTATAATTCACTAATAATATGAGGTTTTGCTCATCATGAAGTCTTAAAAATATTAATGTGAGCAACTTCCAGCTTTACTTTTGGGTGTCTCTGTTTTTTCTGAGGGTGGACACCAATCGTTTGCCCAGGCTGCTTCAGATTTCTGGTATGGGACCCACTTACTCCAGCCTGCTCAGCTGTTGGAACCACAGGCACATTTCACCAAGGCAAACTTGTTTGAGAAAATTGTGAATTAGCGTATTGTGATAGGCCTTCCTAAAGTGCTTTGTTTCTCTAATTTTAATGTTTTGTATTGCACTGTTTTATCAATGATGAAAAATATAGCCTTTCTGCTTCAATTATATCACAATGTATTATTTTTTCGAATCTATTTTTATATCTCTGATCTTTCTGCTCTCAGTCACCTATACTGATCTGCTTATGACTTGGTCTTAACTCTTTTCACTCTCTACACTTTCTAATCTAATTATGACTTGTAGCTAGAACTCTCTTTTCTATATAAGTAATTCTCAATTCATAGAACTTTTGTCTTGATCTCTCATGAGCCATTTCCATATTTAACATTCAGAAATTTTGCGGGGATACAAGTTCTGGGAAGCTTAAGCCAGTTTTCTCCTTATAGAATTGAACACTTTTGATACTTATTTTTCTCTATGTTAAAATGCACATAAATTACAATGCATTGCTTCCATATAATATTTGAGGAGAAGAACTGCATGTACCTTTCTCAGAAGTATAAATTCATAGTATTAGAACAGATGGAATATGTAAAGCCTTTAAAAAATTTCCAATAAAAGATGTAGTTTAAAGAAGCATGTCACTATGCTTGTTAATGATGGCACTTAATAGAAAAGTTCCACTAACAGCTTCCTTGAATGAGGTCGATGGGTTGCATTTGATGTTCTCACAGTCATTTATGCTTGCATCAAGAAAGTGAACAAAAATTCTTGAACTCTTCCTTTGATTAACATCAATGTTTAAAGACAGTAACATTTTTATTCACTTGGAAATATGTGTCAGGTCTTGTGTTATTTATATAAAAGCAACAGCATGAATATAGGACGAGCAACAAAAGTTCTTAGTGTAGGGGAATTACAAATATTTTACTTGTCTTACAATGTCTAAATTTAGACTAGCTTTAGAGAAACAAATAACCTGTAGCTTCAGATAATATGAAGATTGACATTAGAGCTATGTAGATTCAATATGTATGAAAATAGTATTCAAATTATTCCTCTTCTTTATCTTGTTGTCAAAGTCTCTCAACTATTACTGTGGAGAAAGGTGCCCAGTGGCTATACATTTGGGGATTGTTTCTATAGTTGGATCAAGGTGCCCAAGTGCAACTTTCCTCCTCTTCTCCCAAGTAAGGAACATTCACAACCCTTGGTGGGTTTTATTTTCATGAAGAACCACTTTTCCCATTATTTGACTGACAAACATTTTTATGCTCTGGATAGGCACCTCCATCAGTGTTCCTCAGGCAGGCTCCCAGTTCTCTGTATTTCAGACCCACGATCCCTGCTACATAGGTCATAGTCCGGGATATGCAACACAGGGAATCTCATGGCTATATAGATGGGACTGCTGGGCTTAGGGGCCATCATATCGCTGAGGCGCTATCTAGTACACCCTCCTTTCCTTTCTTTGTGTATATAAATGTTGTATCACCTGAGCTTAATAAGTGTTGTTATTCTAGAACCTCAAGTCAGGGACTGATCTCTTCCTTGAATGTCACTTTGTCTTGAAGTCTGGACATCCAATGAACAACAATATTGCAAAGTTACAGATAGAGAATCCTTTGAATGTACTGTAAAATTAAACCAAATACATTCTGAAGCTTTCTCCTTGTTTGAGTTCTTCTATTATGAGCTGTGCCTACTTATTATCTAGACAAATTGAAACATAAGGACAAAGATTCTAGTCATAATGTACCACCTACCTCTACTACTAATTCTAATAATAAAAACATTGTATAATATATGCAAAGCAACTAGAAGAGTTTCAGTCAGTCACAGTTTGGTAAATGATGAGCACATGACAAATAAAACAGGTGCTTAGCACATTGTGCCCACATTAAACAAATGCAGAGCTAGAATGCAGCGAGCCAGGTCTACAGTCCATCTCATTCTTCATTCTGCATAAATTGCTTTCCACCATGTTTCCTTGGGCCCTCTGGATCTGCCACACTTTGGAGATTCATGAGTCTTTTTTTTTCTGCTAAAATAAACTTAGTTAAATTTATCTAACATTTTCTTTTATGAAACACATTAATATATCTGTATTTTCCTTTGCTATTTATCATATTTTGTGGGTTTTTTTCTTTCAGTTCCAGTCATATTGTCCTCCACTTCTCCACTATTAAAGAAATGCAATACATTTTCAATGGACATTATGAGATCTAGAATCTGGAATAGTCTTCATGTCAATATTTTCTATCTCCTCCAATTATTCTTCCCAGTGCAAATCCTTTTTTTAATTGAATTCTTTATTGGTACAATTTATATATATCTCAAAATCATGTATAACACTGGGGAATTTGTACCATTATATGACACAAGTTAATTATCATTTTTACCCATATCCCTACCCACCCACACCTCCTCACACCCTTTATACATGCTCTTTTATTTTCTTTCTGTATCATATTTATTCCTTCCCCTCATCACATTCCCACACCAAATTTCCTATGGAAATATCCCACTCTATAAAAGCTGTCATACTTTCTAGAGCTCATTTGCATCTACAGGTGTTCATGTCAAAGAGAAGATCCAGAATTTGCCTATCTGTGATCTATTGATTTCACTTATTAGTATATCCTCCAGGTGTCTCCATTTGCACCTAAATGGATTGACCTTGTCATTCTTTATGGCAGAGTAATATTCCATTTTATTTTTTTAAAAACCCACATCTTCTTTATCCACTCTCCAGTTGATGAACATTTGGGTTGTTTCCAAGATTGAGCTATCACGAACTGAGCTGCTATGAACAAGGGTGTACATCTGTCTTTCCAATGTGAGTTTTTAAATTCTTTTGGGTATATTCCTAGCAGGAGGATAGCAGGGTCAAATAGGATCCCTAGTCCTAGTTTTCTGAGAAATCTCCACACGGATCTTCACAATGGTTGCACAAGTCTGCAATCCCACCAACAGTTGAGAAGCGTTCCTTTCTCCCCACAGCCATGCCAGCATTTATTGTTGGTTGATTTTGTGATAGTGGCCATTCCTTGTGCAGTGAGATGAAATCTCAGCGTTGTTTTCATTTGCATCTCTCGAATGACCAGTGATGTGGGACATTTCTTCATATGCTTCTTGGCTGCTTTGGCTTCTGCCTCTGAGAAGTGTCTGTTCACTTCAGATGCTCATTTTTGAATGGGGTCTTTAAACTTGGGGAGGCTGATCTGTTTGAGTTCTTTATATATTGTAGATAATAGCCCTTTGTCTGATAAACAGCTAGTAAAGATTTTTTTCCCATGTTGTCGGTTGTCTTTTAGCAGTGCCAGTGACTTCTTTGGCTGTGCAGAAGCTTTTCAGTAGAATGAGATCCCGTTTGTTGATTCTTTCTGCTAGTTCTTGTGCTATAAAGGTTTTATTCATAAAGTCTCTGCCTAAGCCAATGTCTCCAAGAGTTCTACCTAACCTGTTTTCGAGCAGGCTTCTTGTTTCTGTTTTAATGTTTAAGTCTTGTATCCACTGTGAGTTGAGTTTTGTACATGGTGAAAGAGATAGGTCTAGCTTTAGCTTCTGGCAGGCTAAAGTCCAGTTTTTCCAGCAAGATTTGTTAAAGAGGCTGTCTTTCTTCCATTGGGGATGTTTGGCTCCTTTGTCAAAGATAAGGTGGCTTAGTGTATCTGGAGTTGTTTCTGGGTCTTGTAATCTATTCCACTGGTCCTCAGGTGTGTTACTTTGCCAGTACCATGCAGTTTTTATCAGAGCAGCTTTATAATAGAGTTTTAAAATGGGGACTGCAATACCCCCTGCCATGTCGTGGTTGCTTAGAATTGCTTTTGCTATTCTAGGTTTCTTGTGTTTCCAGATGAGTTTTTGTATTATTTTCTTTAGCTCTGTAAAGTATACTGTTGGAGTTTCAATTGGAATTGCATTGAATCTGTACAGTAGTTGTGGGAGTATAGCCATTTTGATGATGTTGGTTCTCCTGACACAGGAACAAGGGATATCTTTCCACTTTCTGGTTTCCTTTTCTATCTCAGTTTTCAGAGTCCTATAGTTTTCAGAGTAGAGGTCTTTCACTTCCTTTGTTAGGTTGATTCCTAGATATTTCATTTTTCTGTGTGCTACTGTGAAAGAGATTTACTCCCCAATTTCTCTTTCAGTGAGTCTCTTGTTTGTGTAGATAAAGGCTGTTTATTTTTGAGCATTGACCCTGTATCCAGCAACACTACCAAATTTGGTAATTAAGTCTAGCAGTCTTTTGGTTGAGTTTTTAGGATCCTCTAGATAGAGTATCATATCACCAGCAAATAATGACAGTTTCACTTCTTCCTTTCCTATCTTTATTCCTTTTATGTCTTTGTCCTGCCTGATTGCTATGGCTAATGTTTCCAGTACTATATTGAACAAGAGTAGTGACA
>PVIC010033998.1:0-19837 GCA_004025085.1 Thryonomys swinderianus
TTTTTTTTTTTTTTCGAGACAGGGTCTCGCTTTGTAGTTCAGGCTGACCCTGAGCTCACTATGTAGCCCAGGCAAACCTCCAACTCAGCAATCCTCCTGCCTCTGCCTCCCGAGTGCTGGGATTATAGGCATGCGCCACCATGTTCAGCACTGTGGTATATGGTACTAACTGCTGGTGGGCATGAGTCACCATGCCTGGTATTGTTGTATGTGGTTGCTGGGATCGAACTCAGGACCTTGTGCTTGCTAGGCAGGTGCTGGAACCTCTGAGCTAAATCTCTGGCCCCATACTTTTCTTTTTTTTTGAGGCAGGGTCTCGCTTTGTAGTTCAGGCTGGCCCTCAGCTCACTATGTAGCCCAGGCAAGCCTCGAATTCAGCAATCCTCCTGTCTCTGCCTCCCCAGTGCTGGGATTACAGGCGTGAGCCACCACGCCCGGCACCATACTTTTCTTTTGTGGTGCTGGGGTTAGAACCCGGGGCCTCACACCTGCTAGGCAAGTGTTCTTACCACTGAACCACAATATCTACCCTTTTTAAAACTTCTAAAATTATCAAAAACATTTTGATCCGTAGTCTGAGTGCGTCAGATTTAGTGTTGTATATCTACATACCCAAGTCATCTCAGTGCTTACAAGAGTATCATGAATCGAATTATTAGGGTTTTGTTTTGTTTTTTTGTTTCGGGGCCTGGGGGAATCTTATGTTTGATGGACAAGTGCTGTTTTTTACCAGCTACAACTCCAGTCCCAGGTTTTAACTTTAAATTACTTAAAAGCAGATTAAATGTAAGATAAAATGGTTAAATCTTCAGTCACATTCAGCACCTGTCAAGTACAGGGTAGCCGTGGAAGTGCTAGAGGTCATGTCCGCCACCCCAGACGTTCTACTGGACGCCTCAGTCCCATAAGACCAGCCTGCTTCTCCTGCCCCTTTCCTCTGCCCCTGCAGGTTCTGGGGAGCGGGAAGAGGGGCAGCCTGTCTCAGCACACTGTCCCCGGCCCTGGGTTCCAGTTGTCCCCAAAAGCTTTGAATAGCCCCCCTAACAGCAGGAAGTGCAGCCACACAAAGGATGTCTCGATGCCCCTCCCTGGCTGCCCAGTGACTGCCCTGTGCCAACATCAGGCTGGAACATGCCCGGGTCACAGACTGTAGTTCTAAGCAGGCAGTGGCTGTGCCAGGAAGGAAAACCACTTCTTTGCCCTCACAGAGGAAAGTATGTGCCCGGCTACTTTCAGATTCACTTTTCCAGAGGATGGGTGTGGATCTGTTTATGCTTCCTTTTGTTTTCATTTTGAGGTCTTAAGTATGGAACCCAGGGCCTCATTAATGTTGTTACATCCTTCACCCCTTTTTAAATGTTTTATTTGCTTTATAACTTTTTTCCCATTATCTGTACATTTTAAGTATGAATTATGGTCACATAATGTTTTTATCTTGAGACAGACTCTTGATAAGTTGCCCAGGCTGAGTTTGAACTTTGGGCCGTTGTGCTTCAGCCTCCTGGGTAGTGCCACCACACCTGGCTACGTGTTTACTTTTTTTAAAAACTAGCATACGTGACAAAAAGGGGCATACACCTGAACTGCACAGTTTGAGTTTTCCTAAAGGGAACAAACCTAACCTGTGCTCGGCCCCAGGCTGAAGGTCCCTGAGAGCCTCTTCAGGCCCTTCCTAGACTTTCCTCCTGTGCCCGGTGCCACCCTCTCCCCCACGTCCGGTGCTCGTTGCCCTGGTCCTGAGCTCCTTGTCTGCAGCGTGGCACAGCTTGTGTCTTTTGGGCCCTGGGTGCAGTTACTCAGCACTTTATTCTCGATAGTTTGTGGTTGGTTTTCAAATGCCTCTGTCCCTTCCATCACCCAAAACAATGAGTGAAAACTGTACTGGCCTTTAGAAAGAAGAAGTGCTAGATTTGGGAAAGAACATTCTCGCCGGGTCCCAGGCTATGGTCTGAAGTAGAAACTGCTCAAATGGGGTTAATGTCTCTCCTTGGAGTTTTCTAGAGCTGGGTGATGTGGGGCCGGATTGCTGACGTTTTCTCTGAGGAAAACATCTACAGAGATGAGCATTCTTGGGTCTTAAAGGACCTTTCCTCCCTTCCTGACTTTCAGATAAGGCTGGCCTGTCCTTTCCTCAGAAAGAAGATGAAAGATTAGAGATTGGGTAAATATCTTATCTTGTGTCTTCTGTTTCTGCTTTAGGTAAAATGTCGGTTCCAGGACCTTACCAGGCGGCCCCTGGGCCTTCCGTGCCCACTGCGCCCCCATCCTATGAAGAGACGGTGGGAGTTAATACTTACACACCGGTGCCTCCGGTCCCGGGCCCTGGACCAACCACGGGACTCATGACAGGCCCGGATGGGAAAGGTGCAAACCCTCCTCTGTATTATACCCAGCCAGTGCCCGTCCTCAACCCCAGCGCCAACACAAGTAAGTGAGGCCTCTGTTCTCAACCCACCCATCCTAACCCTGTGCCCTGGCCTGAGGACTCAGAGTCAGAGGTGACCAGATTGTTGGGCGGTGCCACCTCAGCTCTCACCCTAAAATTTCTACTCTTAGATTTCATGTTGGTGAGGCCCATGGATTTTCCATAATAAAATATGGTTTAGATCAAGTGTGGTGGTGGTATACATCTGTGATCCCTGTACTTTGGGAGGCTGAGGCAGAAGGATCAAAAGCTTGGGTCCTGTCTGGGGAACTTACTGAAACCTTTTTTCAAAATAAAAACAAAAATAAATGCTGGCCGTCGTGGCTCATGCCTATAATCCCAGCACTCGGGAGGCAGAGGCAGGAGGATTGCTGAGTTTTGAGGCCTGCCTGGGCCACATAGTGAGCTCAGGGTCAGCCTGAACTGCAAAGCAATACCCTGCCCCCACCCCGCAAGAAAGAAAAAAGAAAAAAAAAGAGGAAATGTCTATTGAAAGAAACTTTCTAAGAAGGACAAAAGAAGGACCCAAACATGAATGACCCCAAATAACTTTTTTTTTTTTTTTTTTTTTGCTTTTTTCGAGACAGGGTTTCGCTTTGTAGTTCAGGCTGGCCCTGAGCTCTCTATGGTGCCCAGGCAAGCCGCCGCGAACCCAGCAATCCTCCTGTCTCTACCTCCCGAGTGCTGGGATTACAGGCGTGAGCCACCACGTCCGCATTCCCCAAATAACTTTTTCTTGAGCTAAAAAACATCTATACTACAACTTATATTAGTGCCCAAGTATGTGTCAGTGCAGCTTTTCCAGAAGGAGCGAGTTTCCGTGCTATTGCTGAGTACAGTACCTCTGGTCTGTAGTGAATTCCTACAAAACGTAGGTTACATGGATGGCATTCTTTTTTTGTTTTTTGGTGAAACGGGGTTTTGTTTTGTAGTGCAAGGCGACCCTGAGCTCACTATGAAGCCCAGGCTGGTGTCAAACTCATGGCAATCCTCTTGACTCAGCTTCCCAAGTGCTGGGATTATAGGCGTGAGCCAGAATGCTGGGCCTCCAGGATGGCATTGTAACAACGTAAGGAGAGGGAGTGGAGAGAAGTCGCTTGGACAGGAACAGGAGCATGAGCTCCTATTGAATACTTGTCTTTCTGCATGGGGTGTTGGTCTCTTGCCTCATAAACTGCCTTATCAGGGGCCCTGCAGCCCATACCAGGGGCTGTGTGACACCAAGAGACTGTTGATTGTGGTTTACACCCCAAGCAGCATATGGCCGTTGACAATCCTTGCATCTGGGTCTTTGCAACAACTCTGTCCACCCATTTGATCCCAGGATGTTGAACCTCCACACTGTGAACAGCACCCCTCCCCCATCTGGACAACCACTAATCTGTGGCTGCAGAAATTGGGCCGGTTCTCTGTTTATGATCTGTGGACCACCATGGTAGAACCACTCAAGGGGCTAGAATGCAGTCTGCTGACTCAGCTATGGCAGGCCCAGGACCCTGTGGGCCTCCAGTCTGCATGCCAGCTTTTCCTCATCTCCTGCGTGAAGGTTTTGAGAACCCCTCAAGTGAAAATTCTGGAAATCTGCTCTTATTTCTTCTTTTTCCATTTTCTGTATTTTTCAGTTTTTATTGTGGGAAAATATGGGACAGAAAGTCCACTGTTCAGGCATTTGAAAGTACAGCTTGGTGTCTGAAAGTACATTCACATTGTGGTACAGCATTGTCACAGTTCCATCTGCAGGACTTGTCCATCTCCCCGAAAAGAAACATTGAGCCCATTCAGCACCAAATCCCAATAGTCTTCCCTGACAGACCTGGGCCCCACCATTCGGTTTGCAGCATCTGATTGTGACGACTCTAGGGACCTTTAAGTGGAGTCAGACTATACCAGTCTTTTAGTGTGGTGTCCTGAAGGTTCATCCACATTGTAGTGGGTATTGGGATTTCCTTCCTCTTTAAGACTCAGTAGTACTCCATGGTGTGGCTGGATCATATTTTATTTCTCCATTCATCTGTGGATGGCTACTTGGGCATTCCAACATTGGTATTGCATCTGTCTTTCTGTTTATTTTTCTTTCTCTCTCTTTTTCTTCCTTCCTTTCTTTCTTTCTCTTTTTCTCTCTTCCCCTTTCCCTCTTCCACTCTTTCCTTCCTTCTTCCTTCCCTCCTTTCTTTCTCTTTCTTTCTTTCTTTCTTTCTTTCTTTCTTTCTTTCTTTCTTTCTTTCTTTCTTTCTTTCTTTCTTTCTTTCTTTCTTTCTTTCTTTCTTTCTTCCTTCCTTCCTTCCTTCCTTCCTTCCTTCCTTCCTTCCCTCTTTCTTTCTGTTTCTTTCCTTCCTTCTGTCTTTCTCTGCCTTTCTTTCTCTCTTTCTTCCTGCCTTCCTTCCTTCCTTTCTCTTTCTCTTTCTCCTTCTCCCTTTCTCTCCCTCTCTCTCCCTTTCTTTCTTTCTTCCCTTCCTCCCTCCCTCTTTCCCTCCCTAAGATTGAATCTAAGATTTAATTTCTTTCTCTAAGATTGAATCTAACTTTCAGGACGTACTCATAAGTGAAATAAATAGGTCACAGATGTGTAAATACCTTATATTTTCTCTGATATGAGAAACGAGTTATAAATGTGTTCTAGAATGCATTATTGATATTGTGAAATGGTAAATATTTAAAGGGTAATGGGGCTTAGGGGTAAATAATGAAGAAAGAAAAACTTAATGTTAAAAGGAAACAATGCTTGGGCCAGAGGGTTAGCTCTGTGGTTCCGGTGCCTGCCTCGCAAGCGCAAGGTCCTGAGTTCAATCCCTGGTAACCACATATAATGCTGGGCACGGAGACTCACGCCCACCAACAATCAATACCGCATACCACAATGCCGGGCGTGGTGGCTCATGCCTGTAATCCCAGCACTCCGGAGGCAGAGACAAGAGGTTTGCTAAGTTCGCGGCAGCTTGCCTGGGCACCATAGTGAGCTCAGGGCCAGCATGAACTACAAAGCGAGACCCTGTCTCAAAAGAAAAAAAAAAAAAAAAAAAGGAAACAATGCTTGTGTATATAATGGTGGGGGGAGGTAGGGGAGGGGGGAAAATAAGAATTAAGTTGTGTCATATACTGGTACAAATTCTCAATGTGGAATATAATTGTGATGTGTATATATAATGTACTAATAAAATGTACCATTAAAAAAAATGAGAAAAAAAAAGATTGAATTGAACTGAGCTGCATGTCCAGCCCTTGGTTTTACATTTATGGATGGGGCCTCATTAAATTGCCTAGACTGAAATGAAACTTGTAACTTTCCTGCCTCAGTCTCCCAGAATGCTGTAGGTTAGGGTATATGCTATCATCATGTCTGGCCTAGTATTGCTAGGAATAGCAGAGGCCCTATTCTTGCTTCTCTGTGGTTCACAGAACTCCTCTTCCTCACTGACAGAGCAGCATTTGTCTTTCCTTTTTCCCAGCAGTACAGACTGTCTTCGTGCAGCAGCCTGTGTCCTTTTTTGACCGCCCCATCCAGATGTGCTGTCCATCCTGCAACAAGATGATCGTGACGAGGCTGTCCTATAACCCTGGTGCCCTCACCTGGCTGTCCTGTGGGAGCCTATGCCTGCTGGGGTGAGTGCACTGCCTTCCCCGGCCCCTGGGGCCCTGCAGGGGCCCCCAGTGGCAGCAGAAAGGTTGTTCAGGGCCAGGGACTTCCTTGGGGGTGTGGACTGTGCTGTGCATAGTAGAATATTTTATTTAGAAAGTGCTGGAGATAGAACTCAGAGCCTGGTACGTGCTAGCCAAGTCCTGCCACAGAGCTATGTCCCAGCCCCTGGTGTGGGGTGTTTTTCAGTATGCCTGGCCTTTACCCACTAGATAGATGCCCATAGACCCCCACCCACACTGTAACCCAAAGTGCCCCAAGGTACACAGTTGAGAACCCTGCTCCTAGACACGTGGGCAGTACCTCTCATTTCTTCTTGCCTTTCCTGTGTGGGGATAGATGCCCACCTCCACAGAGAAGGATACCCTCAGGGTTTATTTTGCTTTTAGAATTTCACAGCCAGCATAATGATTGCTTGATTCTGAGGGAAGCTTTGAACAGGCTGTACGTTAACATGCTTCTTAGTAACCTCTTCAGCACTTCTTATCCTTAGATGACCTTGAGTATCTTTGCCATTTTTGATGTGGGTGATTACATAAGTATTTGTGTCCGTACCACAGCATTGTATCTCTGCTCTGGGAGGGAAATTTAAGGAAACACGATTGAGGGGTTTTTTTCCCACTCAGGTAATAGGTAAGATGGCTGCCTCCCTGTCAGACACGGGGGCTATTCTAAACCATGGCTTTGTTGTTCCCTTGGAGGAAACAGGGTTTGCGAACTTCTCTGCAGGGGCCTTTTAGTCCTGAGGACCGGCACGTGCCTCCTCACCATCTGCCTGTGACGTTAGGTCAGGAAAGAACAATATTTCTCTTCCTTAGCTCAGAGGGGCTCAGAGCCCCAGAGCTCCTCGTCAGCTTCCTGGAGGTCATCATTAAGTGGGGAGGAAGGTGACTTAACCATGTTTCTTACACCTCATTCCCTGCCTTGCCTGTAGCCTCAAATGCTGGCTGTTGCTTTTCTTCCTCGGCCAGAAAATATTAATTACAAGTTCATTAACTTTGAATGTTTATGTTAAGGCTACTTTTTATCTTTGAAATCAGGGAAGGACAGAATACAAAGGAATATTGCAGGACAGCCTCTTCTCTGCTGGTCTGGCTTTTGAAATGGAAGCGGCCTTTTTGCCTCTCCTGTCCCCTTCCTTAAATCTCTTCACTCCAGCTGTGTGATGGTGGCCAAATGACTTCACCTCTCCATGTTTTTGTTTGCCCATCAGTCAGTGAGTGTGTGGCGCTGCCTGGATTTAAACTCACACCAGGAGGAAATGCCTTTCACAAGACAGTTTCCTCTTCAGAGTAGTTCCTGATTCTGTTTTTGTAAATCAACACCTTCCTGTAAAAATGTTGATTTCTTTGGTCATTTTCAGTGATTAGGCATCCACCGTTCCACTTTCTGTCTCTGAACCTAAGTTCCTCATAGTGGTGGAATCTTCCAGTGTTTGTCATTTTGGGACCTGCGCGTCACAACCCTGGTCCCCAGCATGCACAGTGGTTGGCTGTGTGTGCGGATGATGAAGTCTAGAGATGTCACTAAGGGAACACGGCCCTGCGGCTATGAGCAGGAAAAAGAGACCTGAGGACAGGCCTATACACCATGGCCCCAGGCTGCATCCAGCCCACACCTGGTTAAGGGTTCCTGGTGCCCAGCCCTACCCATTTGTTTAGGAATTCTCCACAGCTGCAGCAAGGGGAGAATTGTGTAGTTAAAACCGAGGCCTCCGGAGGGTTAGCTCAGTGGTTCCGGCGCCTGTCTTGCAAGCGCAAGGTCCTGCATTCAATCCCCGGTGACCACATACAATGCTGGGCGAGGAGACTCACGCCCACCAAGCAATCAATACCACATACCATAATGCCGGGCGTGGTGGCTCACGCCTGTAATCCCAGCACTCAGGAGGCAGAAGCAGGAGGACTGCTGAGTTCGAGGCTTGCCTGGGCTACATAGTGAGCTCAGAGACAGCCTGAACTACAGAGTGAGACCCTGTCTCAAAAAGAAAAAACAAAACAAAACCCAGGCCTCATGGCCCATTGAACTAAAATGTATACTGTGTACCCTTTCAGAAAGAAATGTATCAACCCTGATCTAGGGCTCTAAAGGTGCTCAAATAACTCCAGAGAGGAACATACACCCAGGACAGCCTATTAGCTCTTCCTGTGGACTTAATGTCCTAATTTTCCAAGGGCTGGTATAACATGTCTTTAATTAGTGCTGTCATGGCTACCTCAATGTCCTGAATCAATTCCATGATCTTTCATGGTCATTTTGGTGTGAGGGAACAGCCAGAAGTTTCAGGGTGTCGGATCTGGTGAATAAGCTGGATGAAGACACACCATAATGTTTTTATGCATTTGCCTTTCTGTGGATGGCACTCAGCAGCCACATTCATCATAGTTTTTCATCAAATCTCTTTTTGGTTTTGGGTTTTTTTTTTTTGCTTTTTGGAGACAGGGTCTTGCTTTGTAGTTCAGGCTGGCCCTGAGCTCACTATGGTGCCCAGGCAAGCAGCCGCGAACTCAGCAATCCTCCCGTCTCTGCCTCCCGAGTGCTGGGATTACAGGCGTGAGCCACCACGCCCAGCATTATATGTGGTAACCGGGGATCGAACTCAGGTCCTTACGCTTGCGAGGCAGGCGCCGGAACCACTGAGCTAACCCTCCGGCCCGGTTTTGGGTTTTTTTGTTTGTTTGTTTGTTTGGTACGTGGATCAAACTCAGGACCTTACACTTATGAGATAGGTGCCAGAACCACTGAGCTAAATCTCTTAAAGACACTCACAAAAGAGGACCTCCGAGAACTGCTTCCGAAAATGGCAAGAAAGATGGGATAAGCGTGTTCAAAGCAAAAGGGCACATTTTGAGGAAATTAATAGTAATGGGTCTTTTACTATAATACAGACTTTTTTTGGAAGGTTTTGCCATGCAGTTCAGGCTGGCCTTGAGCTTACCAAGTAACCCAGGCTGACCTCAAACTCTTGGCAAGCCTTAGCCATTATAATTAATTTTTAAGAATGCAAATGTTCACCATACGTTTTGATCACGTTGTGCAGAGTCACTTTTGCAGGATCTCAGAGTTAGGACATGAGTGCAGGGTTTTGGTGGGTCCCACCCATCCTGTGGCAGTGGGCAATGTCATGTGTGACCTTTTGTCCTCCCAGGTGCGTCTTGGGCTGCTGTTTCATCCCTTTCTGTGTGGACGCCGTGCAGGACGTGGACCACTACTGTCCCAACTGTAAAGCTCTCCTGGGCACCTACAAACGCTTGTAGAACATGGCCAGGCGTGGAGGGAGCCGCGTGCTGCAGGAAGTTGCCTGAATCTCACCCAGCTATTCCAGGACAGGCTCAGCTCCAATGGTCCCATCTCTCCACCTTCGTGTCTTCTTTTGGGGGGAAAATGTCGCAAAAATAACAAACCTCCAGACCCCAGAAATTGCTGCTTGGAGAGATGCACAGGAGATGCAGAGACCTTGACCTTGAGTGTGGGTTCAAGGCTTCCCCGCCTACCCACGACCCCAAAGCCGTCCTGACTGTGACGTTGCCCCATCTGAATATCCTCCAGTGATTTGCCTTCCTGCCTCAGTGGGCCCTTCTGCTGGTCTCACACTGAGAAGCCACAGTTTGCCTTATTTTTGAGACTGTTGTGCCCAGCCCTTGACTGAAGCAGCTGGTAGCACATGTCATCTTGTTCTCTTCCTGCCCCATGATAAAAATCTTGCCTTAAAGACTTTATGGGATTGCCTTTCAGATTCTATAATTGCAAACTTTTTTGGCACTCAAGCTCAGTTTAATTTCTTAATGTTCTTTTTAAGTGCAAGGAAGGGCTACTAACACCCACTAGACACAGATCCATGAGGCCATCAATACAAAATCAAAGGAAATTAGGGCTGGATTTTATCATCGTTCTGCCTTCCCTTGTTTCTTTTGGATCTTCAGCTCCACTTTATATGAAGGGACTTTTTAAAAAATGATTATTAGTATTAACAACTCTCCTGACCTCCTTTTGGTATTATACACATTTGAACCTAATTTGGAAAGGAGGGTTTATAGAATTGTTTTCTGGAACCATATGATGGGTATCATTTTCTCATTTGTCAGTGCACCCTCTGTTTTTGCTTGGTTTAGGAGAGGGTCTTGTGTTGCCCAGGCCTTGAACCCCTGGACTCAAGTGACCCCCCCTCTCCCTTGTCCTCCCAAGTAGCTGGGATTTCACATGCTTATCATTGTGCCTGGCTCCCTTTTTTTCTTTTGAACAAAAAAAATAAATGGATAATTTTTTTCATTGCCTTTACATGGGTTTAGCGTGGTTCTTAACAGCCTCTCAAAGTGGGGCTCCTGTGGGGCTTCCTGCAGAGAAAGGAGGGAGGCCTGGTCGGGCCTGTCCAGGTGCTGGCGTTTCGCACACCAGAAGTGTCTTAAAGGAATCTAAAGTCTGACTTTCTTTTTCAGAGCTACCCTTTGTTATATAAGAGCAGCATGATTTCTGGGACTCAAGCTGCAGCCGGAGGCCTAGGTTGGCCGCTGGGACACTTTGAAATCGAGACAGAGCTGGGCTCGCCTTTCTGGAGGCCCCATTTTGAAACTCAGCTTGGTACAAGGGACTCCTATGAATGAGTACTCGTGTATAGAAATCCAACCTAAACCTTGGGCAAGAATCTGCATTGGTTGAAATTTATAACCATTAATTCAGCTTTGTTCACTGGTGTTTTGAAAATGCCAGTAATTATTTTTGCAGTGAATTATGGATGCCATATAGAACTTTGATGTTATCTGCTTTTCAAAATAAAAGTCTTTGGTTCACTCAGTGAACTATCAATTCTGGTGTGAAGAAAGGTCTCCTGTTGTGTTTCCAGGCGTTGCTACAAAGAACCTTTATTTGCCTCGTACTGGTAGAAAATCCTTCACGACACAAACTGCAGACTTGCTGAATGTCCCCCGATGTCGCATTGAGTGGGTTGTTAACGAGGCTGGTTTGAAGGTTGGGCTGTCGGAACCCCCCCAGGCGTCACGGATGGCAGCAAGCCACAGCCTTCGAGTTCTAATCAAATGCAGAGAAGAAAGCCATTGCCATTCATTCTCGGAACAAAACATGCTTTGTTAATTGATCGGGGTGGCTGTGAGCAGCTCGAAGGGGGTACTGTAACATGCCAGGAGTATCCATAACACCCCTCCTCCCTACTTGATGACAGTTTCATTTTGGAACTGGACATACACAGGGAAATAATGTCTTGGTGTGGCTTCTATTGTCGCTGGAACCCTAATTTATGGTCTTGGAAAGTTGCTGCTCATGGGATCCCGATTGTATGGTTTTTCTTTGACAAAACTCCAAAAGTGGTGCCTAGTTAGCATTTGTGCTCAGCTGGTGGTATATACATGATCTCCAGCTGTTATTAATTACATGGGCAAAGCCTCCGAAAGCAGGGCTGTGTTGAGGACCGTAAGATATATATTATGTGGAACTTCAATGTCAGATTCCTAGTGTATGAAGTATTCATCAGATGTGCCATTTTCGGAATGTTCAAAATACAGATGTAATCGTGTATTTTTGAAAACTAAAACTTTCTAATTCTGCTGCTGTCTGGGGGGCACGTTGGACATAGCCTGTTGCAAACACCGGATCAGACTCGATGAAAGGGTTTTAACCCACCTACTTGGGCCTCAAAGGAGCGTGTTGCCCATTTCAGACCAGAAGGAGCTGTGTCTTACATACTCTTCTCCACCTCGGTTACAGGAAGTGCTGGTGTGTGTCTTGTTAAAGTTCACGTTTTTGTTAAAATATTTTTAAAATACTTGAATTCTCTTTGGCCAACTTTCAGCATGTGACAGACCCCTTGCTGACCACAGCACTGCCTTACAGATCTTTCTCAGGGACAGCTGGCTACTCTGTTGCTGCCCAGAGCTCTTTCTGTTTGTGGGATATACAGCTGTGGCTTCATAGCTGCCCAGTTTGGCTCAGTTGTCTCCCCGGAGAGGCCTGGCGTGTCCGGAGTGTTAAAAGCTTTCTCTGATTTTGTGGGCTCAGGATGTCTGTTAGGAGAAAATCTAGACATTGGAATTTTACTTTCAGAATTCTGAGTTGCATGTTGGATCTTTATTAAAGTTATCTGTTGCCTTTATGACTCTGGTGTTTACAGTGAGTTGTCTGTGTTTTACAGGGACTGGAGTGAATTAGAAGTAGATCCATTGAGGGCCAAAGAACAGGAATAGTTTTTTTTTTTTTTTTTTTTGAGACAGGGTCTCGCTTTGTAGTTCAGGCTGGCTCTGAGCTCACTATGTAACCCAAGCAAGCCTTGAACTCAGCAATCCTGTCTCTGCCTCCCGAGTGCTGGGATTACAGGCATGAGCCACCATGCCCAGCAACAGGAATAGTTTTTAAGGGTGGGGTGTGTGTGTGTGTGTGTGTGTGTGTGTGTGTGTGTGTGAACAGGATACTGAGGCTCAGCGATTAAAAGGAAAAAACACCATTTCACAGCCAGGCAGTCATCCCTGTTTTTGTTGTTGATTTTTGGTGGTGGGGATCACCCTTGTGTTCTGAGCGTGTGCCTTACTGAGCTGCCCCCGGCCCCCAACTCCTTCCCATTGTAGACTCTGTCTCTGCTGGGGATTGAACTCGAAGCCTTTGCATTGCGCTATCTCCCCAGTTCTTTGTAGACATTTTGAGACAAGCTCTCACAAAGTCACCTGGGCTGGGCTTGAAGAGTTGAACTTCCTGCTTTAGCCTCCTGCAGTATTAGGGAACAGGCACGTGACACCACACTTGTCTGTTGTCTAGCTCTGTGTCTTAGAGAAATGTGTCCTTGCAAAGCCACATTTTCAAGACACACCCATTGGAACTGTCCCGGCCTGGAAAACCTGGGTGTCTTCTGGTTCTAGAGTAGTTTCGGGGGAACCTGATCAGAGCAGGATGCCTCCCTCTGCACCTGTGAAATGAGAGGTGGATGCCATATGCCTACACACCTGCGCAGACCCTTTCAGAGGGGCTGGGGACCCAGGTGTTCAACCTTTCTATCTTCCTGGAGCTGTGTGGACTACGTCAAACCCAGTGAGGACATTTTGGAAAGAGAAAGTGGGAAACACTTGACTGTCACTTTCAACGTTAGCTTGGCTGTTTCTGTTACTTTGTTTGCATGGGATTCTGGAGTAAAGAGGTGAGTATGAGTTGGGTGTGGTGGTGCACACCTGTGACCCCAGCACACTGGGAGGCTGCGGCAAGAGGATCACAAATTTGAGCCCAGCCTGGTCAGTTTAGCAATTTTGTGAGACTGTCTCAAAATTAAAAATGTGTTAGGGATATAGCACAGTGCAAAGGCCCTAGGTTCATTCTCCAGTATCACAAAACAAAATCACGCCACCAACAGAGCAGCAGCGAGGGTGTGGCAAACAGACGGACAGTTTTGCAGAGTCCTTTCCCAAGCTGGAACCTGCATTTCCTGTTCATGTCTGAAATGTAAGTGGCAAAAAAGAATGCTCCTCTGGGGCCTGGTGGCAGTTGGTGGGACTGGGTGCCGTCCTGCGTATGAACCTGCCCCTGGAACCATGCACCGCTGAGCTCCTGGGTGGGGGTGGGGTGGCGTCTGATCGGTGATGTGACCTGCTGTGGTGTCTGCACTGCTGCCCCTGCCATGCTCCCAGAGAGCCACCCTTGGTGTTAAGTGGGCTTAACTTCCCTGTTCTGATTAAATGGCTCCCTCCCTTTACGTTGTGTAGTGTGTGTGAGGGGCACAGGGGTGGGAGTGTATATGTGTGTATGGGGGGGGCAGGAGCTGGGTATCTCCAGGAGCTGTGTGTGTGTGTGTGTGTGCGCGCGCGCGCGCGCGTGCTGGGAGGGCAGTTTGTGGTCTGTGGGTGTGACGATCTGGGTGGCTTTAGCTGACTGGCCCTGTATGTGTAGGAAAGGGACACTCCCTGGCACCTTGCTCACCCTGGAGAGTCCATGGGGTGAATGAGTGTCCTTCCCCCAGCATGGAGCCCTGACCTCCTTCCTGCCACAGCCATGCTTGGCATCTGCCCTGGGGTTCCTCCACAGCAGTCCAGGCCAGGTTCTGGGCCTCAGCAGCACACAGCTCCCTGGAGGAGCCGTGCAAACCACTTTCACCCCAACCCATTGACTAGGCTCCCTGGATGCCACCAGGCACCAGGCCAACCTGCCCACTGGCACAGCAGGTGTGGGCCCTGGGTACCATGGAAACACACCAGTTGTATTACATTTGCGATCACAAGAGAAAATGCCTGATTAGGATCCTAGTGAATCCAGCTTGGGTTGTGTTTTTTTTTGAGACAGGGTCTCGCTTTGTAGTTCAGGCTGGTCCTGAGCTCACTATGGAGCCCAGGCAAGCTGCTGCAAACTCAGCAATCCTCCTGTCTCTGCCTCCTGAGTGCTGGGATTACAGGCGTGAGCCACCACACCCAGCACTGTGGTGTGTGGTATTGATTGCTGGTGGACGTGAGTCACCATGCCCAATACATCATTGTATGTGGTTACTGGGATTGAACCAGGAACCTTGTGTTTGCTAGACAGGCGCTGGAACCATTGAGGAAAATCTCCGGCCAAGGGTTGTATTCTTATACCAACATATCTGTAGGTGGATCTTCATGGAGAGGGGAGCACAGAAGGCCTCAGACAGCCCCATCCAGCAGGCAGTGGGTGTGCGTGGGTCATGGTACTCTCCTGTCCTTCAGTGGTGCTTCCAGGAGTGGGATATCCCTAGGCCCTGGAGAACGGAAGGGAGAACATCATCATCTTAAGGACACTCTGTACATTACACTAGGTGACCTCCATTTCTCGAATCCTCCCAGCACAGATGCCTTGGCAGATCCTTCTAGAACTCTTCCAATAGAAAGGGAAACACGAGCACTATTTTACACATAAAGGAAGGGAGCTGTGGAATAGTGATTTACAGAGCAGTCTGTGCCAGAGGAACTGGGTCCTAAAATTCCTTCCAGCTTTCAAAATACAGGACGGAAGCTGCTCACTTAGAGATATGCACTTGGGAAGGCCTGGGGTGCAGCTGCAGCTGGGGTGTGTGTGTGAATTTTTAAGAGAGCACTTGTGTGATTCTTCCCTCAGCATATCCTCCTTAAAAAAAAATCTTTATGAGTACATGTTTGCAGTACATAATAATTAGGTTCATCATGGGAAATCGTGTATATGTGCACAATGCACCTTAATTCTTTCACATCTGGTCCCCGGTCTCAGGGTCCCGTGGACACTTGGCTGACTCTCAAGGGGAGCAGTTCTAAGGCGGTTCCATGTGGCCTAGGATCAGACCTACAGGGAGAGGGAACCGAAGCCCTTGGGCCTGCTCACTCATTGTTAGTGGGTGCTTAGCAGCATCCTTGGCATCTACCCATCAGATGCCAGGCTCATGCCTAGGCATGATAATAAAAAGTGTCTCTAGACACTTTAGGGAACAAAATCACACTCCTTGAGAGCCCTGAACAAAGTGGGTTGAAAACAACTTTTTTTTTTCTGGTGGTACTAGGGATTGGAGCAAGGCCTTGGAACTAAACTACAGCCCCAGCCCTTTCTTAATTCTTCATTTTGAGACAGGGTCTTGCTAAATCACTGAGTAGCCAGGGGTGGGATCAAACTTGTAATCATCCTGCCTCAGCCTCCCAGAGTGCTGAGGTTGTGGGCATGTACCACCATGCCTGAGCAAAGCCATTATTTTCCATGTTTAGAAATTGTGTGTCCCTTATGACTCAAGCATGTGGTTAAAAATAAACCAATTTCCATAAAAAGGACCAAAGCACTCACACAGACCACAAAGTAGATGAACCTCAGAAATAAGAGGCTCTATGGGCCGGAGGGTTAGCTCAGTGGTTCCGGCGCCTGCCTTGCAAGTGCAAGGACCTGAGTTCAATCCCCGGTAACCACATATAATGCTGGGCGTGGTGGCTCACGCCTATAATCCCAGCACTCGGGAGGCAGAGACGGGAGGATTGCTGAGTTCGCGGCGGCTTGCCTGGGCACCATAGTGAGCTCAGGGCCAGCCTGAACTACAAAGCAAGACCCTGTCTCCAAAAAGCAAAAAAAAAAAAAAAAAAAAAAAAAAGAAATAAGAGGCTCTAGGAGAGAAGCCAGACACAAATGGTCACATATTGTACTGAGAGAGGAAATCGCCCCCTGTATGGTATTGGGCAATGATGGGTTAACTGTGTTATCCAGCACTATAAGCTGTGCTGTGCTCCTGTCTGTGGGTCAAGAGTGGGCTGTCCCGTCTCCTCACTGGTTCCTGCTTCCATGTGATACATTTATATGAAATGTTCGGAAAGGCAAATCCAGAGAGAGAAAGGTGATGGGTAGTTGCCAGGGCAGAAAAGAGGGGGGAGTGGGGGTAACTGCTTCATGGATACAGGGTGTGCTCTCAGGCAGGAAAGTGGCGACGAAGGTTGCTCAACACTAAATATAGCAAATGCCACTGAGTTGTTCGAAGTTAATTTTACTAGGTGAATTTCACCTCAATTAAAAACCGCCCACCAATAATCAATACCATGCCTGGCGTGGTGGCTTACACCTGTAATCCCAGCACTCGGGAGGCAGAGACAGGAGGATTGCTGAGTTTGAGGCTTGCCTGGGCTCCATAGTGAGCTCAGGGCCAGCCTGAACTACAAAGCGAGACCGTCTCAAAAAAAAAAAAAAAGTACTAGTCACCAGGCCTGGTGGCACATGCCTACAAGAGAATGCTGTGAATCTGAGGCCAACCTGGGCTACATAGTGAGTTTGAAGCCAATGTGCATTACACAGCAAGAGCCAGTCTCCAAAAAATGCTCATATGCATAATTTACTATAACAACTGGTAAGGTAGAATGGGGCTAAGTTGTGAGTTCAGTGTAAATCAGAAGAGATACTTAAATGGCATGTTGCCATCAACAAATGTAATAAGACTACAATACCTAGGGCCGGAGGGTTAGCTCAGTGGTTCCGGCGCCTGCCTCGCAAGCGCAAGGACCTGAGTTCAATCCCCGGTAACCACATATAATGCTGGGCGTGGAGACACGCCCACCAACAATCAGCACCACATACCACAAACCACAATGCCGGACGTGGTGGCTCACGCCTGTAATCCCAGCACTCGGGAGGCAGAGACAGGAGGATTGCTGAGTTCACGGCAGCTTGCCTGGGCACCATAGCGAGCTCAGGGCCAGCCTGAACTACAACACGAGACCCTGTCTCAAAAAGCAAAAAAAAAAAAAGACTACAATACCTATAATGCCAGCATTCTAGAAGGCCGAGGCAGGAAGATCACAAGTTTGAGCCTGACTTGGGCAGTTTAGCAAGACCCTGTCTCAAAATAAAAAACAAAAAGAGGCTGGAGACATAGCTCAGAGTGAAGGCCCTGCATTCAATCCCAAGTAATACAGGGAAAAAAGAACTCCCAATCCTCTAGATGTCAGATGTGTCAAGTCTGTGTCCTCTGAAGCTGAAGAATGATTCCAAAGGACAAAGGAGGTTAAGGGTAGGGAAAAGTTGATTGGGACAGGCATAGCCCCCGAGAGACAGGTGGGGTCCTGGAAGTGGTTGCCACTGAGATCCTATATTGAGGATAATTTCTACAATAAACTGGATACAACGTGGGTCAAATAATAACCAACCTATAGGGTCACAAGTGTAGCTACTTAACCAATTGTGGTCCAAAGGGGAGATGAGTCACACAGCAAGAGTACATAGAAAGAAAAAGGCATTTTGGGGAAGAGATGGGGCCAGACGCTCTGGTCACCCACCTGGCTGACTGATATCTATTTGGACTTTACTGAGCCAGGTGATACCAATTACAGTATAATGTCAAGTTACTGTTTATGCCTCAGGGAGGCCACTGCAACTTTATCTTGAAGCCTTCTCAGATGGGCCTCTGGCCACAGTTTGGATGTTTTTATTCTTCACCTCAAGAGTTCAGTCCCTCTCTGACTGTATATTCCTTTTATGAAACTTAGCTGCTATAATACAAATACGGCAAAACAACAGTGACAATACAGACTACAACATGGCTGAGTAATATTTAAAAAGAAAGGGTAGAATTTGAGAGCAGGATCTCAGTATCACTGGTAGGTTCTGGGATAGAGTGATACAGTAGTTATGGAATTTGGAAATAGCTGAAAACAGTTCATCACTCGGACTCAGGCTGAGCCACCTGCAACCTGCTATATGAGGATTGGCTGAGTCATTTAGACTTCCCAGGCTGAGTCCTCCCCCTTCAGGAGGCAGACTGGTTCTGCCAGCTTTAAAGGCCTGGGTAAAGAAATGGATGGGTCAAGGGGAGACTGTGGAACCTGCTGGAACATTTCAGAACACGCCAGGGGTCGGTTCCTTTTTCCCTGTCAGAGACAAGTTCCTGGGTGACCTAGGAAACCCCTTGAGACCAGGTTGGGCATTTCAGGACAAGGCAAAACCAGCATTGGCCAAGCAGGTGAGACTTAATTTTGCAAGAACAGCCACCTAAGCCACTTGTCCCACTTTGTGCTGCTGGGGGTGGGCATCAGCACACCTGGCTCAGAATGGGAGGGGAGCAGCTGGCCCTGCAGGTTTATCTCCTTTTCTGCCAGGGATCCCTGGCTTGCCCCCTGCCCAACCTGAGCAGAAGCTGAGGTAGGCCCACGTGTGTTCTCCGAGGTCAGACCACGGGCATCCTCCCCGGAAAAAGGACCCGTTTAGTGCCTGGGGTGGGGTGTGGCCCTCACCGAACTCGCTCAGTGCGAGCTTGAGGACCTGCAGCTGGGGCACAGATGGTGCATTTCTATCCGGGAGCTTAGACCTTGGTGAGAGGCGTGAGGGTCTCAGACAGCTAAGAAATGGCGGAAGGTGCAAGCATCCAAATACGGGGAAGCCTTCAGATTCTGCCGGTAAACCTTCGCTGTCATCGGTCATGGACAAAGCACTTCAAGGTAAGGATGCTTCAGGTTTTTGGTAGTAGCTTTACAAAGATGTAGTTCTGCCATATAAATTGTACAGGGCACTCTTATAGTTTTAGCATATAAACCGAATTGTGCAACCTGTATCACAATCAACATTAGTGGTTTTATCATCTCAGAAAGGAAACTTGTGTTTGATTCCTGGTACAAAAACAAAAAACCACACATACACACCCTACCCCCAGCCGCCAGTGATGGACTTCCTGTCTCCACAGACTCGCTTACTCTGGACACTTCCTGTACAGGAAGTATTTACTTGTGTTGGAATCTGGGTATTTTCCAGGTTGTCTGTGGGGATCTGTGCTTGGCTCCTTTTGATGGTTGTGCAGTATTCCACGGCAGACAGACCTCATTTTATGGATACACTTGCCTGTTAGTAGTTACCTCTTTAACAAGCTTGTGGCTCTCAAAACAAAAACCTTGTGGTTCTAGAATTGCTTCTCATTTGTACTGGCTGTTGAAAATTAAATCATTGTTCCATTTATGGAACTATCATGATGTGATAGTAAAGTTTTTTTTTTTTTTGAGACAGGGTCTCGCTTTGTAATTCAGGTTGGCCCTGAGCTCATTATGTAGCCCAGGCAAGGTAAGGATGCTTCAGGTTTTTGGTAGTAGCTTTACAAAGATGTAGTTCTGCCATATAAATTATACAGGGCAGTCTTCGAACTCAGCAATCCTCCTGTCTCTGCCTCCCGAGTGCTGGGATTACAGGCGTGAGCCACCATGCCCGGCACTGTGGTATGTGGTATTGATTGCTGGTGGGCATGAGTCTCCACACCCAGCATTATATGTGTTTACTGGGGATCAAACTCAGGACCTTGTGCTTGCGAGGCAGGCGCCGGAACCACTGAGCTAACCCTCCGGCCCTTTTTTTTTTTTTTT
>PVIC010033999.1:0-19159 GCA_004025085.1 Thryonomys swinderianus
AAAGAGTGCACCTCAGATTACTGCACTTCAAGTAAGTCAAGTCTCATTCAAGTTTATTATAAATAAGGTGCCGATGTAATCACTGTGCACATCACATTGTCAGACATCAACTGATTGCTGTTAGGGAACGTACAAGGCGATTCCCTGTGATCCTCCTGCCACACTCCTGTCCACCTCGTGTATTATACATAGTTGATTTTCTAATACTGAACGAACGGCAACAGCACTGGAACTCAGACCCGTGAGAAGCTTGGCTGCCTCCTCATTAGGCACATGGCCACCCGTTTGTCTTCAGGGCCACAGGATAGCCCTGAGCATAATGCTTGGTGGGTGTTCTAAATAGTGAGACTGCCTATTAAAAAAGCACAAAATTACAAAACTCGGGCACTAAATAACCTGCAAGAAGGACACTTATTTACTTTAAAAAATTTGGAGGAGGGGAGATTTCAGTGGTTCCGGCACCTGCCTTGCAAGTGCAAGGTCCTGATTTCAATCCCTGGTAACCACACACAACAATACTGGGCGTGGTGGCTCACACCTGTAATCCCAGCACTCAGGAGGCAGAGGCAGGAGGATTACTGAGTTCCAGGCTTGCCTGGGCTACATAGTGAGCTGAGGGCCAACCTGAACTACAAAGCGAGACCCTGTCTCAAAAAAAAATTTTTTTTCTTTGTAATACTAGATTGAAACCAAGGCCTTCACACTAAATTAAATACCTCTAGCACTTTTTCTTTTTTTGAGACAGGGTCTCACTTTGTGGTTCAGGCTGGCTCTGAGCTCACTACGTAGCCCAGGCAAGCCTCGAACTCAGCAATACTCCTGCCTCTGCCTCCTGAGTGCTGGGATTACAGGTGTGAGCCACCACGCCCAGGACTGTGGTATGTGGTATTGATTGCTTGTGGGAGTGAGTCTCCACATCCAGCACTGTACGTGGTCACCGGGATTGAACTCAGGACCTTGCGCTTGGGAGGCAGGAGCCGGAACCACTGAGCTAACCCTCTGGCCCCCCCTCTAGCACTTTTGAAATGTTTCATTTTGAGGCAGGAGTTCCCTACGTTGTCCAGGCTAGACTTGAACTTGTCACACTTGTGCCTCAGTTTCTCAGAATACTGGTATCACAAGTGTGCAACAGTATACCCCGCTGAAGTTTTATTTCCCGTCCTGTGTCCAGGACCCTGTTCGGCTTGGCTGGAACTGTGTTTGTGTCAAACGCCTCACATTTTTCACTGTTCCCAGTTTGTCAGCAGATGACCTCAAAGTGGTGTAAGTACTGGTTTAGGGGTTACAAATAAAAGTTAGCGAGTGGGTAAATTTACAAGTAATGAGCAGTATTTTCTAACTCAATTTTTAAACTTTTAAGAGAATAGAACCTTATCTTTATGACACATGCCCATCATTCCAGCACTTGGGAGGCTGAGGCAGGAGGACTGCCATGAGTTTGAAGCTATCCTGGGCTATGTAGTGAATTCAAGGCCAGCCTGAACAATATGGGAATTCTTGTCTCAGGGTGAATAAGTAAGATGACACTTTGGACATTAGAACTTGTTGTAGGACACATTTTCTGGAATAGGCTTGATTACTTTCCTGCACTGCCATAAATTAGGCTCTCTCTCCATTTTCTCTCTCTGCTGAGACAGAAACCCTGGTGGGGTGCCTCCTCTATGCCCAGAGGTTGCCACGTGAAACAAAGGACAAGGTCCTCAGAAAGTAAGGCTAGATTTGGCCTGGGACCCAGCTCCGAGGTATGCCACTCGCGCAGAGCATGCGCAGGGCAGTCATGAGGTCCTGGTTCCCATCCCCAGGAGCACGAAAAGGGAAAAGCTCTTTGGGATAACTCCTCTGTGCAAGTGCAAGGAAACGCCTTCTTAAATGCTTTTTTGTTTTGTCTTTTGAGACATTGTGTCCCTAGGTAGCACAGGCTGGCCTTGACGCTGAGATCCTCCTGCTCCAGATGTGCTGGCATTACAGAGCCGCATTGCCAGGCCTGGCTAACGTAAAAATCCTGAAAGGTTAAAAAGGCACAGAGAGAAAAGTAACCCAGCCCCACGCTTCCTGAGTCCCAGGGCACCAAATCTGTGCCCCTGACGCCGTGGGCCGCGTGCTGGACCCAATACTGACCTTTTCTCTCCCGTGGGCCTGGCCGCTCTCTGCACCCACCTAAACCCCCAGCCCTTCTTTAAACAGCAAATCTGGGAGAAGGTTGGAAAATTTGCTCACGGCCCGTTCTTTATAACTTAAAAATCATAATTTCAGTCCCAGAGCCACATACAAAGGAGATTTTGGCAACGGGATAGCTTCTCTTGGCGCTTCCTGAAGCTACTCTGTTACCCCGGAGAGGCTCCTGGACTCATTTCTTAGGGAATGAAATGGCATCACCTAGGAATTTTCCAGAAGGGTTTGAGGGTACATTTCAGGTTTCTACATGTCCAAGGGGTGTCTGGAAATGTGATAGTGTGTGCAGTTGGTGTGGGGGGAACTCGGGGATGACTCTTGGGTTCTAGCCGGGAAGCCTGGGCAGGTGTCCTGCCCCTTCCTTGCTACACAGGCCCTGGGGCTCAGACGCAGCCTGCAGAGCCACCTACACAACTTCCTTCCTTTCTTTCTTTTCTTTCTTTCTTTCTTTCTTTCTTTCTTTCTTTCTTTCTTTCTTTCTTTCTTTCTTTCTTTCTTTCTTTCTTTCTTCCTTCCTTCCTTCCTTCCTTCCTTCCTTCCTTCCTTCCTTTCTCTTTCTTTCTTTCTTTCTTTCTTTCTCTTTCCTCCTTCCTTGCTTTCCTTTCCTTCCCCCCCTCCCTCTTTCCTTTGTTAATGCGGTACCAGGGATCAAACTCAGGACCTTTTGCTTGTGAGCCAGGCGCAGCACCACTGAGCTACATCCCTGGTCTCTCTTGCTCCTTTGCCAAGAGTGAAACTCAGGGCCTCTCGCAACATAGATAAACACTCCGCTTCTAACCAATATTCCCAGACCTAAAGTTCTACACTGTTTGGAAACACACTTTTTTTTTTTTTTCTTTGAGACAGGGTCTCACTTTGTAGTTCAGGCTGGCCCTGAGCTCATTATGTAGCCCAGGCAAGCCACCATGAATTCAGCAATCCTCCAGTCTCTGCCTCCCGAGTGCTGGGATTACAGGTGTGAGCCACCACGCCCAGCCCTGTGGCATGTGGTATTGATTGCTGGTGGGCGTGACTCACCATACCCAGCATTCTATGTGGTTACCAGATCGAACTCAGGACCTTGGATGGAACTCAGGACCTTGTGCTTGCGAGGCAGGCACCAGAACCACTGAGCCAAATCTCCGGCCCTTCATTGTATTTTCTTTTTTAGGCAGGATCATGGTAAATTGCTAAATTGCCCAGACTGGGCTTGAACTTGTGATCCTCTTGTCTCAGCTTTCCTTAGTGCTGGGATCCCAGGCGTGCACCACCATCATACAGTGGAATTTTGTCCAGTTTTAAAAAGGCATAAAGTAGGGCCGGAAATTTAGCTCAGTGGTTCCTGGTCTTGCCTAGCAACACAAGGTCCCGGGTTCAATCGCTGATAACCATATACAACAATACCGGGCACAGTGACTCATGCCCACCAGCAATCAGTACCACACACCACAATACTAGGCATGGTGGCTCATGCCTGTAATCCCAGCACTCAGGAGGCAGAGGCAGGAGGACTGCTGAGTTTGAAGCTTGCCTGGGCTACATAGTGAGCTCAGAGCCAGCCTGAACTACAAAGTGAGACCCTGTCTCAAAAAAAAAAAAAAAAAGGCACAAAGTATTCACCTATTACATGGAGATGAAACTTGAAAACATTATGTTTAGTGAAGGAAGCCAGATGCAAACGGATAGATTATATGATTCCATTTCCACAAAACATCCAGAAGACACAAAACCATAGAGATGGGCAGTAGCTTAGTGTTTGCCTGGGACCGCTGGAGGGAACAAGATTCTCTGTAAGTAGACTCTAAGAAACACACTTTTAGTCCTTCTAGAGTGATGGAATTAGATTATAGGGATAAATCAAGTATAGTGATACAGACCTCTCATCCCACCCACTGGGGAGGCTGAGACAGGAGGATCACCAGCCCTGTGGTTTCTCTGGGGGAGTAATCCTGAGCCATGGCAGGACTGATGGTTCCTCCACCCCAGTTACTCTGAAAACAGGAGAGAGCAGCGACATTGGCAGGGTGCCCCGTGTACCACAATAGTGCCTTCAGCTGCACCATACACAGTGAGCTCAGGGCCAGCCTGAACTTCAAAGCAAGACCCTGTCTGAAAAAAACAAAAAAAACAAAACTCAGTGGTGATCCACCTGCCTCCCAATGCTGGGATTACAAGCAAGAGACACCATACCTGCCTCTTTTTTTGTTTTTGTTTTTTGTTTGTTTGTACTGGTATCACACTCAGGACATTGGGCTTGCCAGGAAGGTTCAGCAACACTGAGCTACATACCTAGCTCTATATCATTATTTTTCTTGATTTTTTTGAGACAGGGTCTCGCTTTGTAGTTCAGGCTGGCCCTCAGCTCACTATGTAGCCCAGGCAAATCTGGAACTCAGCAATCCTCCTGTCTCTGCCTCCCAGGGGCTGGGATTACAGGCGTGAGCCACCACGCCCAGCACTGTGGTATGTGGGATTGATTGCTGGTGGGCATGATAAGCATGCGCAGCATTGTATGTGGTTACCTGGATCAAACTCAGGACCTTGCACTTGCAAGTGCCAGAACCACTGGGCTAAATCTCTGGCCCCAGGCCCTCATTTTTATCTAATAGTAAAAAGGGATCCACCTCCCAAAGTCAGGACCCAGTGGGGTCTGGGGTGTGGCTGGTACCGGGATGGGGTGGGGGGTGGCTGTTCCTTTTCTGCCAGGGGCCACTGCCCATAGACGAGTCTGGTGCACACGGAGTGGTTAAGCAGTGATAGTCACTCAGCCTGGTCCTAGCTGTCTGCAGTCCTACAGGGTCCACTGTCTTGCAGGGCGGGAGTGAGGCCCCACGGGGCTTTTACAGACACGCAGAGGTGGAGATGTAATCGGAACAGCTCCAAAAAGGGAGGGGGCAGTGTAATTTTAACATACACACACACACACGCGCGCGCGCGCTGTGCTTCTTGCCCACCGCGCGGGGCATTTCCTCGGGTCTCCTCCTGTCTCCCATCTGTTCACTGCCGAACTGTCCTTGAGCCCAGATGCGGCGCCCGAGAGGCCGCGTGGGAGGAGGCAAACTTCCCCGCGCTTGAGGGAGGGAGGCGATGGCCGTGAGCCAGGCGCACGGTCCTCGTCCTTGTGAACCTTCCCGTTCCTCTGCGGGCAGCGACCTCCCGGGCTCTAGGCACAGCTTCCACCTCCTCCTGCCCGCCGCGTGTCTCCCTCTCCCACGCTTCTCGGAGGACGTGACCTTTAAGCTGAGCGGTGAAGCCAAACAAAGAGGGTGGGAAGAACCGGAGAGGCAGAGGCCGAGCACTGGAGAGGCCTCGGGGTCCATCCCCGCCCGGCAAGAGAGAGAAACCCCTGGATACAGGCGCATGTGTTTGCTTGCTAGGAAGATGGGCAGGCCCCCGGGGGCCCCGGGTTACACTTCTGATTTCTGTGCTCAAAACCCAAGTCGTGCTTGGCATACTTTCCTCCAAGAAGGACCCACTGTCGTCCTCTCTGCTGAGAGCACCTGCGGAGCTGATCTGGGGCTGTTCCTGGCCGTGGGTGGCGGGAACCCTTCCTGCCCTGCCCCGGGCCTCTCCTGCTTCCTCCCCATCTGCTGGGAGTGGTTACCCTCGACCTCCCAGTGACTGTCTACTGAGCACCTACCAGACACCAGGCCCTGTGCTGGGTGCTGTGGGCACTGTGGAGAGAAAAGCGGTGAGTGCCAGCTGTCTTCACTCTGATCCATTCTTGTCCATGGCTGGACTCGTCTTCCCCAGCTGTGGCTTGTTAGGCTGGTGGCAGGACGTGGAATATCCCAGTGGCCCCTTCTCAAGGGCTGGTGACTGGCTGTGACTAAGCCACCAAATGTCCATCCAGTCCTGACAGGGACAACATGATTTGGTCCCACCACCCCACTTCCTCTCAGTTCTCTGCCAAACCGAGGAAAGAACCGGCAGGAGCCAGAAGTGCCCGCACCACTGGAATCCCAGCACTCTGGAGGCTGAGTGAGCCAGGAGGAATACCAGGTTTGAGTCCAGCCTGGGAAATTTACCAACCCAAATTAGACCCTGTCTCAAAATTTAAAGAAATTAAAAAGTCACTGAGTGTGATGACCCATGGTTTAATATTCAGAACAACAACAAACAAGCAAACAGACAAACAAAAAAACCAGGCAGCACTGTCCTTGAGAAGGAAGGGGCAGGCGTATCCGCCTGGTCCCAACTGCTCTGCATGTTGCAAACATGGACTGTCACTTCCTCTTCCTGCTGAGTTTCTAAGAGGGACCAGTTTTCCCAGTTAGTAAGCACTGGAAACCTTGGAGGATTTTTAATATATTTATTTAGAGGCGGTGTCTTGCTTTGTAGTTTAGGCTGACCTTGAATTCACCATGTAGCTAAGTGTGGCCTCAAACCCAAAATGATCCTCCTGCCTCAGCCTCCAGAGTTCTGGGACTTAGAGGTGTGTACTACAGCACCCGGCCTGGGAATTTCAAATGTGCATATTCCTCAGCCTTCTTGTGCAGTGTCCACTGGCCTCCCGGGCTCCAGCCTGACCCCAAATGATGAACAAGGGCACTGGCTGGACACCCTTGGAGAAACCCCAGGAACACTGCCTGATACCTTCATTATTTAATTGTTTGTTTTCCCTGGGGATGGACCCCAGGGTCTCACACATGCTAGGCAAGTGCCCGACTACTGAGCTACATTCTCAGGCTATTTTATTTGTTTTTGTTTTTGTTTTTTTGAGACAGGGTCTTGCTTTGTAGTTCAGGCTGGCCCTGAGCTCACTATGGTGCCCAGGCAAGCCACCGCGAACTCAGCAATCCTCCTGTCTCTGCCCCCCGAGTGCTGGGATTACAGGCGTGAGCCACCACGTCTGGCATTGTAGTATGCGGTGTTGATTGTTGGTGGGCATGTCTCCACGCCCAGCATTATATGTGGTTTCCGGGGATCGAACTCAGGTCCTTGAGCTTGCGAGGCAGGCTCCGGAACCACTGAGCCAACCCTCTGGCCCAAAAAGAGTAAATTCTTACCTGTATGAAAGTCCCCTCTTTCTTCCTTGACAACCTAGTGACGCTGTTGAAGTCACTTTACCTCTCTGAACCTCAGTCTTTTGTTTGTTTAAGTCAGGGTCTCGCTTTGTAGTTCAGGCTGGCCCTGAGCTCACTATGTAGCCCAGGACAGCCTCAAACTCAGCAATCCTCCTGCCTCTGCCTCCTGAGTGCTGGGATTACAGGCATGAGCCACCACACCCGGCACTATGGTATGTGGTATTGACTGCTGGTGGGCGTGAGCCACCACACCCAGCATTATTGTATGTGGTTACTGAGATCGAACTCAGGACCTTGTGCTTGCGAGGCAAGGACTGGAACCACTGAGCTAAATCTCTGGCCCTGAACCTCAGTCTTTACATCTGTGGAATGGCGTTGTTCCAACAGGGTCCTCCACAGGGGCAGAGTAAGAAGCCAGTGAATTTATACATGATGTGCTGTGAGTGGTACCTGACATACAGCTCAATGTATTTTTGTGGTGGTTAGACTCTAGGGCTTTTCATTTATAAAAACATTTAGTCACTAATTTTTTTTTTCTGTGCTAGGGGTGGATCCCAGGGCCCTTGTGAATGCCAAGAAAATGCCCTGTCACAGTTATGTCCCCAGACCTGCACCTTCAGTTTTTTTGTTTGTTTGTTTCTTTGTTTTGAGACAGGGTCTAGCTTTGTAGTTCAGGCTGGCCCTCAGCTCACTATGTAGCCCAGGCAAGCCTCAAACTCAGCAATACTCCTGTCTCTGCCTCTCGAGTGCTGGGATTACAGGCATGAGCCACCATGCCCGGCACTGTGGTATGTGGTATTGATGGCTGGTGGGCGTGAGTCTCCATGCCCAGCATTGTATGTGGTTACCAGGGATCAAACTCAGGACCTTGCGCTTGCGAGGCAGGCGCTGGAACCACTGAGCTAACCCTCCGGCCCATGTTGTTGGTTGTTTTTTTTTCCTTTTGAGACAGGGTCTCACTTTGTAGTTCAGGCTGGCTCTGAGCTCACTATGTAGTCCAGGCAAGCCTCGAACTCTGCAATCCTCCTGTCTCTGCCTCCCAAGTGCTGGGATTACAAGTGTGAGCCACCATGCCTGGCATGTTGTTGGTTTTTTTGAGACAGTTTCATTATGTAGCCCAGGTTGGCTTCAAACACATGGAATTCTTCCTGCCTCAGCCTCCCAAGTGCTAGGATTACAGGAAGGCACCACTATACCTGGCCATTTTTTTTCCAGTTGTTAACAACATCTGAATTTGTTAAGAAAAACAAACAAACAATAGCAACAAAGGCTTTTGAGGAAGGAATGAATATAGATCAGAGAAGGTGAAAAATCCGAACAATTAATTGGACCTCAGCAAGCTATGGTAGCAGCCAGGCAGGGCTGCAAATCTTTTCAGGCATGTCGCTGTCAAGCAAGTTAAAAATTCATTTTCTGGCACATGTTTATCCTTTGATTCCTTGATTGACTTCACCTACCAAGCTGAAAGTAACTGGGGAAGAGCTTTCTGTGTTTGCTTTTGTTTTGCAATGCCCAAAACGGAACCCAAGCCCGCGCCCATGCTAAACTGGTGCTTACCCCACATCCCATCCCCAAGAGTAGAATCTCAAAGGCAGATTAGGGCTGCGTTACGAGGATACATGCAGAGAATATTTCATTCTGGGTTGTTAGTTTTCCCATTGCTAGGACACAGAATCTGACACCCACAACTTAATAGAAGAGAGGCTAAATCTGCCTCCTGGTTTGGGGTGTTCAGTTCATGATCCGGGACGGCTCCATGACCTACGCAGACACAGAAGCATGCCTCACCAAGGCCCTGGGTGGTTCCCAAGCCAACCGAGTTGTGTGATGAAGCATCACATGGGTACAGCTGACCCATCCAACAATATCGTGTGGATTAGAGTGTGGTTCCGCTGCCCTCGGGCACTGAGTCTGGGCTGATGGCCTCACAAGCAAATAAACCACTGGCTCCACCCCAGGTTGCTCCTGCTTAGGGGCCCGTGCAGTGTAAAACCTGCTCAACCATCTGTAGCCATCCTATATCCTCTACCAGGCAACAGAGACAGACACTCTACTTTTAGGACTAAACTCAGGAACTGACAGAGTCCTCAGAGGGGTCCAGGGAGAGGAAGAGGTCAGATGGGAGAAAGGAAGAATCAGTTTGACTTGCAAAGAAAAACAGAGCGGGGAGCCTCTTGAAATGCAAACCTAGGCTGTGTTTCTGCAGGGTCCTCCTGAGGCTTTAGACTTTGGTGAAATGCTGCACCCCTACCATTCCCCTCTCTCCTCTTTGCGAGCTCACTGCACCCCTGCTCAGCATATTCAGCTGTGAGTTACAGCTCACTGTACTGGGTTCCCAGGGAGAGGCTGGGTCAGAGCCCCTGGGAGGTAGGATTTGGGTTATACCTGGGTGACAGAGGGACTGCTGGTAGTGGTGCCAGGTGTCCCTGGAGGAAGCGCTGAAAAGCCATGTCTGGTTCTCTGCAGCTGATACATGAGAATATACCCACCTCCGCTCCCTGAGCTGCAGCTATTCTAGGAACGCAGCCCTGGCCCTGGCAAGAAGCTCCCGCAAGGAGCTGCTCTGTGGGTGGATGAAAAGAAATGCGCCTGATGAACCCTAAAAGAGTCCTGCTAGACATCTGGACTCCCATAGTGCATCTGTACCTGGTGTCAGGGTCAACGTGGCGGGTTCTCCCTCTCCACAGAATGCCAGGGAGCGTGGGGGCAGGGTTATCGTATATCATGGCTTCTTAATGCTGACTGTCAATGCACACAAACCTCATGTCCTCTCTCAGGGTCACAGAACACTCAGTGACGACAGGACCGAGATGGGCCAAAGCACAGGTCCACCTCCCCTCTAAAATCCTGGAAGAACTTCCTGTGGCCCTGGGCGGCCCCTCCCTTCTCTCCAGAGCAGCCCACAGCCCTGGCCACACGATTGGTTCATGAGAAAGTCATGTGATGCATGAGGGACAATCAGCGTAAAAGTTTTCTTTCTAAGGGGGGCACCAGGAGCCACTACTTCTGCTGCTTGGAGATGATATCTGTACACAGCGGAGCCAGCTCAGAGGAAAGAAAAGCACAGAAGAAAAGAGAGAAGGAGAGCGGGGAGAGAGATAGGGACAGAGAGACAGAAAGACACGGAGAGCCTCTTTTCTGGAGCACCAGGGATCAAAATCAGGCTCTTGTGCTTCCACAGGAAGCACAATACCACTTGAGCTAAATCCCTGGCCCTTAATGAACTTTTCTTTTTTTTTTTTTTTGCTGGTACTGGGGATCAAACTTGGGTCCTTGTGCTTGCAAGGTAGGTGTGTGGTACTACTGAGCTAAATCTCTGCCCCAACTCATTTTTTTTTTTTTTTTGAGACAGGGTCTCACTTTGTAGTTCAGGCTGGCCCTGAGCTCACTATGTAGTCCAGGCAAGCCTCAAACTCAGCAATCCTCCTGTTTCTGCCTCCCGAGTGCTGGGATTACAGGCGTGAGCCACCACGCCCGGCTCCTTTTTCTTTTTTTTTAAGGCAAGGTCTAGCTATGTGATTCAGCCTGGTCTTGAACTCACCAGTCCAGGCTGCTTTCAAACTCATGACAATCCTCCTGCCTCAGCCTCCTCTGAGTACTGGGACCACAGGCATGCACCATCACACCGAGTCTCTTATCCAGTCTTGACATTTTCAATGGCTTTATCAGTCAGTTACTGTCAGGCTTGACTCTTTTTTTTTTTTGAGACAGGGTCTTCCTTTGTAGTTCAGGCTGGCCCTGAGCTCACTATGTAGCCCAGGCAAGCCTCGAACTCAGCAATCCTCCTGTCTCTGCCTCCCGAGTGCTGGGATTACAGGCGTGACCCACCATGCCCAGCAGGTTTGGTTTTTCACTCTACTATGTTTTTGGCGTCCTTGAGTTTGTTTTCGGAGAAAAAATTTAATTGTAATTATAAGTTTGCTAGAAAAGAAGTATCAGACTAGATTTGATCCCTGAGTTGTAATTTGCTGGCTCTTGAGCTAACTCTTCCAAGACAGACATATGCTAGGCATGGTGGCACATGCCTCTAATCCCAGTATTTGGGAGGCTGAGGCAGGAGGATTTCTGCTAGTTTGAAGCCAGCCTAGATTACTTCGTGAATTCAAGGCCAGTCTGAAATATGTAGCAAGGCCTTGTTTCATAAAAGAAAATAAAACAATTAGAAAAGATGAGCATATAATGTGCATGACACAAGTGACAGACAAGCAAACATCATTAAAAGCCCTGCTTTGAGACCAGTCCAGACACCAAAGCTCTTCCTTCTTCCCTTCCCATGAAGGACTCCGTCTGCAACCTCAGGATCAGTCACTCCATTTGTTGTCTCTGATTGCCTTTTCTGGGCACTGTATCCATCATTCAGCTCAAGTACTGTCTCCTGACTACACTGGCCTCTGCGTCTGTCCACAGGGTACCTGATGGCTGGTGAATGGTTAAAAACATCTATGGGGCCGGGCATGGTGGCTCACGCCTGTAATCCCAGCACTCGGGAGGCAGAGACAGGAGGATTGCTGAGTTCGAGGCTTGCCTGGGCTACATAGTAAGCTCAGGGCCATCCTGAACTACAAAGCGAGACCCCTCAAAAAAAAAAAAATCTATGGGTCTGGGAACCTATGGCACGTGTGCCACAAACAGGCTGTTTGTATCACTGAAGGCTTTAAAACATTCGCCCTCTCTGAATTCTCCCTTTCAATTGTATATGCGCGCAGGCACACACACACACACACACACACACACGCATGCACCCAAATCAATCCCACCAGAGCTCTAATTTGCTGGAAAGCAATTTAGCAGTTCATGCACTCAATTCAGTTCCTGCTAACAACACAGATAAGCTTAGTGAAGCACTGTGTTAAGAGCTTTAAAGGCCTTTTCTTATTTAATCTTGTTGATCACCTGCTGAGCATCCACTCTGGATTTGTTAAGGATAACAGACTCCTGTAAGCAGCCCTGTGCCTGAGGAGGTCCAACAACCCCCAAAGTGGGCTCTGATTGGTTAAAATGAGATGATCCCATTTCCCTGCCTGTGATTGGTTCAGTCATCCAGAACTAAAGCCAATCAGCTTCAGGCATCCTCAAGCCAATGGGTTCTCAGTCTGAGGAGAGTGTAAGACTGAAATTGGACTACTTGCATTGAAAGAGGAATTATTCTCTGGGATCTGGGGAGGATTCTCTGTTCCTTGGTGGATATAAACAGAAGGCATTTGGACCGGATTGCCACAAGAAGGAAAACTGCTGGGTCTTGGTGATCAGGTTCATTTTCTAGGTCAGCCTTTTATTTTCCTCCCTCCCTCTCTTTCTCTCCCCCTTCCTCCCTCCCTCTCTCCCTCCCTCCCTCCCTTCCTCTCTTTTTCCCTCTCTGACCCTCTCTCCGTCCTTTCTTCTCCCTCTCCCTCTCCTTCCCTTCTTTCCTTCATTTTGGTACTGGAATTAAACCCAGGGTCCTTGCACTGAGCTACACCTGCAGCCCTTTATAAATTTTGAGATAAGGTCTTACTAACTACAGTATGGTAACTAAATTGTCCAGGCCCAGACTGGCTGTGAACTGCTATGGTCTTGCCTTAGCCTCCCAGAGTGACAGAGATTACAGGTGTGAACCATGACCGGCCTTGTTCCTTTTTTTATGGAGCTGGGGCTGGAACCCATGGTCTTATGCAGGATCCTCCCTCCCTCCCTCCCTCCCTCCCTCCCTCCCTTCCTTCCTTCCTGTTTTTCTTGAGACAGTCTCACTTTGAAATGTAGCCTGGCTTTAAATTTACTACATAGAGACCCTGGGCTGGCCTTGAACTCCTGGCAATTCTCCTGTTTTTGCCTTCTGAGCACTGGAATTACAGGTATGTGCCACCATGCTTGGTTTAGGATCAGTCATTTCTGAAGGCTTTTCACTCATGAGATAATGTGTTTTCTCAGGGTCAGAATCTGTTCTCAACAGCCCTAAACTGGCTGATAAATGTAGCTAAAACCCTCCTTTTACATTTGAAAAAAGAGAACTCCAAGAAATTATGTAACCTAAGTGAGTCAGCAGGCTAGTAAGTGGCAGAGCTGTTTGCATTTCCACACTGGTGTACTAATCACACGGTACAAGGATTACCGTGGAGACCCATATTTCGGTACCCTCATTACTCAAGGCAGCAGACAAAGCAATAGCAACAGCAGTAGCTGCTATATTTGTATAGTACATGTCCTGCACCATTCTGAGCGATTCACCCACAGTAATTCTGGAATTTATTTATTTATTTATTTAGACAGGGTCTCACTTTGTAGTTCGGGCTGGCACTGAGCTCACTGTGTAGCCCAGGCAAGCTTCGAACTCAGCAATCTTCTGTCTCTGCCTCCTGAGTGCTGGATTACAAGCGTGAGCCACCATGCCTGGCTGGAATTTTTTTTTTTTTTTTGAGACAGGGTCTCACTTTGTAGTTCAGGCTGGCCCTGAGCTCACTATGGTGCCCAGGCAAGCCGCCGCGAACTCAGCAATCCTCCTGTCTCTGCCTCCTGAGTGCTGGGATGACAGGCGTGAGCCACCACGTCCGGCATTGTGGTATGCGGTGTTGATTGCTGGTGGGTGTGTCTCCACGCCCAGCATTATATGTAGTTACCAGGGATCAAACTCAGGACCTTGTGCTTCCGAGGCAGGCGCCGGAACCACTGAGCTAACCCTCCGGCCCTGGAATTTTTTTTTTTGGGAAAAGTTTTCACTCTTCCAGTCAGGCCTTGTACTCACTATGTAGCCTAGCCTGCCCTTAAACTTCTAGCAATCCTCCTGTCTCAGCCTCCCAAGTGCTGGAAAGATGTACATGATTATGCTCTGTTGTTTTATTTTTAAATTTTTTATTATATTTTAGAGTAGGAAAATTTATTGGGGAATAGGAATAGCTCCTGAGAGACAGGAGGGGTCCCAAATGGGTTGCCCTGTTTTTTGTTTTGTTTTGTTTTGTTTTTGAGACAGGGTCTCGCTTTATAGTTCAGGCTAGCTCTGAGCTCACTATGTAACCCAGGCAAACCTCGAACTCAGCAATCCTCCTGTCTCTGTCTCCCTAGTGCTGGGATTACAGGCGTGAGCCACCACGCCCAGAATTGTGGTATGCGGTATTGATGGTTGGTGGGTGTGAGTCACCATGCCCAGCATTGTATGTGGTTACCGGGGATCAAACTCAGGACCTTGCGCTTGCCAGACAGGCGCCGGAACCACTGAGCTAACCCTCTGGCCCCACCCTGTTTTATTTTATTGTTTTGGCAGTGATGGGAATTGAACCTAGGGCCTCTATGCTAGGCAGGTACCTGTCACTGAGCTACACCTCCAGCCTGTGTTCACTCTTTGTTTTTTGTTCTGTTTTTGTTTTTTTGAGAGAGGGTCTCACTCTGCAGTTCAGGCTGGCCTTGAACTCACTGTGTATCCCAAACCTATGCAGCCTCACACTTGCAGTGATCCTCCTGCCTCAGCCTCCCAAGTGGTGGGGTCACCTCCATACCCAGCCAATTGATTGATTGATTAATGGATGGAGACAAATCCTCGCTTTAAACAATTCAACTGACAGATGAGGCAATCTGTCCCAGTCACACAGCTAATAAGATGCCCTTTCTTGTCCTGAATGCTAAAAGGAGAAATGCATGTCAACACCAACTGCTATCCCCTCCCCCCCCTGCCCACCTGGCCCAGGAGACCCCGACCTTGATGGGTAGCAGAGAGGCAAAAACGGTGGTCAGTGTCTGTCCACAGACACTGTTCCCAGTTCAGTTCTCTCGGCAGCTAACTTTTTCCAGTTTGCTCTGTATCTGTGCTGACGCCCACTTCCTTATGCTGGGTCTGTAAATGAATTACATTCTTGGAACACTTGCCTCTCTCCTGTCTGAGGCTTAGTGAGCCCAGCTGGCAATAAGTTTATCTCCTTGTTTCCTCTTGTCCATCATCAGTTTAGGAGGTAAGAACACATCCAGGTCTATAGCCAACTGGAGAGGAAACTTCCCATAGGCCCATGGCTGTGCTGAGGCCGCGACATCTCTGCCTGGCCACAGCCTCAGAAGTGAGTTCTTCAGAAGTGAGTTCTTCTGCCATCCGTTCTTTAGTGACATCTGTGCCCAAGGTCACAGAGTGCAAGGATTTGAACCTAGATATTCTGACTCCGGTTCACTGTGGTGGACTCTAGCCTTACAATTATTTGAAGAAGAAAAGACTTTATTGGTGTTCAGACCATTTTTAAAATATGAGTTACCCAGCACTTGGAAGGCTGAGGCAGAAGGATCGCTTCCCGTTCAAGGCCAGCCTGAACTACTTAGGGAGATCCTGTCTCAAAACAGCCGGAGGGTTAGCTCAGTGGTTCCGGCGCCTGCCTCGCAAACGCAAGGACCTGAGTTCGATCCCCGGTTACCACATATAATGCTGGGCGTGGTGGCTCACGCCTGTCATCTCAGCACTCGGGAGGCAGAGACAGGAGGATTGCTGAGTTCGCGGCAGCTTGCCTGGGCACCATAGTGAGCTCAGGGCCAGCCTGAACTACAAAGCGAGACCCTGTCTCCAAAAAAGCAAAAAAACCAAAAACAAACAAACAAACAAATGAGTTAAAGAAGCCAGTTCCCTACATATCACTTCTGTTGTTGAAGAGCTTCACAGAGAAAGATTCACAATTCTCAAACCTGATTCTTCCCACCTTAACCTTTGCAATCACTTGTTTCCTAAATTTAAAATGCTGTTTGGAGCCTTTCCTACCCCAGGCCTGTGTTGTTTAACTCGGAAGTTGTCAGCCACACTAGACTACTGAGTCCTGGAAATGGTGGCTCTGACTAAATAATGAGGCACTGTGTCAAATGCACATGGGCTTAGCACAAACAAAGAAAAAAGACACAATCTCCCATCAGGAACTTTTGTATGGATGATATGTTGAGATGATAATAATTTGCACATATTGTCAGATGTGGTGTAATACTGGCTACTCAGGAGGCTGAGTTAGGAGCATGGCAAGTTCAAATCCAGCCTGGGCAATTTAGCAAGACTCATCTCAAAATAAGAATAAAAAGAGCTAGCCAGGCATGGTGGCTCATGCCTGTTATCCCAGCACTCAGGAGGCAGAGGCAGGAGGATTGCTGAGTTGGAGGCTTACTGGGCTACATAGTAAGCTCAGGACCAGCCTGAACTACAAAGCGAGACCCTGTCTCAAAAAAAAGAAAAGAAGCCGGGCGTGGTGGCTCACGCCTGTCATCCCAGCACTCGGGAGGCAGAGACAGGAGGATTGCTGAGTTCGAGGCTTGCCTGGACTACATAGTGAGCTCAGGGCCAGCCTGAACTTAAAGTGAGACCCTGTCTCAAAAAAAAAAAAAAAAGAAAAGAAAAAAAGAAAAGAGCTGGAAGTATTAGTGATAGAGTACTTGCCTAGAACGTACAGGCTTCAGGTCAGTTTCTAGTAATGAAAAGAATAATAAATTAAATAAAAGATACTGCCAACATAATTTCTACTAGTTTCTTCTTGCTCTGTAAATGTGGCTACTAGAACTAGGGGAAGGGGCAGTTATTAGGGACTAAACCCAGGGCCTTTGCACTGAGCTACATCTGAGTGTTTGTTTTTTTTTTTTTTTTTGAGACAGGGTCTTGCTTTGTAGTTCAGGCTGGCCCTCAGCTCACTATGTAGCCCAGGCAAGCCTGAAACTCAGTAATCCTCCTGCCTCTGCCTCCCAAGTGCTGGGATGACAGGCTTGAGCCACTATGCCCGGCACTGTGGTATGTAGTATTGATGGCTGGTGGACGTGAGTCACTATGCCCAGTGTTATATGTGGTTACCGGGATCGAACTCAGGACCTTGCGCTTGCGAGGCAGGCACTGGAACCACTGAGCTAAATTTCCAGCCCAAGTGTTTTCTATTTTGTAATAGGGTCTGGCTAAATTGCTAAGTTTCCGAGGCTGGCCTCAAACTTGTATTCTTTTGGCCTCAGCCTCCTAGAATACTGGAATCATAGGCCTATGCCACCATGGCCAGTTTAGAACACTTTCTTTTTTTTTGAGACAGGATCTCACTTTGTAGTTCAGGCTGGCCCTGAGTTCACTATGTAGCCCAAGCAAACCTCAAACTCACAGCAATCCTTCTGCTTCTGCCTCCTAAATGATGGGATTATAGGTGTGAGGCACCATGCCCAGCATTGCGATGTGTGGTACTGATTGCTGGTGGGTATGAGCCACCATGCCTGGCACTGTGGTATGTGGTTACTGGGGATCAAACTCGGGATTTTGCACTTGCAAGGCAGGTGCCGGAATCACTGAGCTAAATCCCCGGCTCCCTTGTTTTGTTTTTTGAGACAAGGTCTCATCATGCAGTTTAGTCCAGTCTTGAACTATGTAGCTCAGTTTGGCCCTGCCCACTTTAGCAAAATTTTAAATCACATTTATGGGTTAACAGAAAAAGCAAAATTATGCCAGGCATGGTGACACATGTCTGTCATCCCAGCATGTGGCAGGCTGAACTCAAGATGGTTTTTATTGTTGTTTAGCCATACTAGGGATTGAGCCCAGGGTCTTTGGAGTGAGCTACATTCCCACACTTTTTAATTTGAGAAAAGGTCTTGCTAAATTGTCTCAGCCAGGAGTGAACTTGTGATCCTCTTGCTTCAGCTTCCCAGAGTGCTGAGATTACAGGAGTATACCATGCCTGGTCCAAATCCAAGAGTTTGAGGTCAAAAGCCAGGAGGGGTGGTTCATGTTTGTAATCCCAATACTCAGGAGACTGAGGCAGGAAGATTACTGTGAGTTCAAGGCTGGCCTGGGCCAGCCTGTAGCTATGGCTACAAAGTGAGACCTGTTTCTCAAAAAAAAAAAAGGAAAACAGACATCAAGGCCAACGGTCCTCTCTGTTCTGCTTCCTGACAAAGTCTGCTTTGCATTTCTTAGAACCTTTTGCAATCTGTTGTTTTATTGGCTTCTATTTTGGGGGGACACCTTTGCACAGAAGTTTTGAGAGGGTAAGGACGTGTTGGTCTCCATCCGGTCCTGTTCCCAGTAAGTGACTGTTGAGTGGGTCAATGTTTGTTACCACATTTTTCCCAGCAGCACCAGCCTGCAGGAAAGGAGGTTAGGTGGATGGTATTTTGTCCACCACGAAGTCCGGCTGTTAGTTTCCTAGATGACTTATGAGCCTGGGGGATGGGAGGCCATGCCTCTAACTTCCCTTTAACACAGAACCAGAGGATGCTCTTGGTAGAACACTGATCCTGCCTTTCCCACCCTGCGATCCCTCCTAGGTGCCAACCCACTAGGACCCCAACTCTGTGCCAGTCCATCTCCCTTACACTGCTGAGCTCCTACCCAAAGCCTCACAGGGCTACCATGTGGTATGATCAAATCCAAAGTCCATCATAGTCACATGGTGCTGATAAGCGCTGGCTGTCCTGGCACCAAGAGCATGTGGTGTGGCTTGGGCTCAAGTCCTGCCTCTGCCTCCTGCTACTGTAGAGTCCTGAAAAATTCTCTCCCTGTTTGGCCTCTAGCTCCTTGTCTGTAAAATGGGGATATACACTGAGTATCTCCAACCTGAAACTCTAAAATCCAGAACGTTCCAAAGTGTGAAATGTTTTGGGCATGAACATCACACCACAAGTGAAAAATTCCAGGCAAACCAAATCTAGGTGCACTAAAAACACTATAAAGGGGCTGGGGATTTAGCTCAAGTGGTTCCACACCAACCTTGGATGCACAAGGGCCCGAATTCGAACCCCAGTATCACAAAACGAAAAACAAAACAAAAAAACACTGTATAAAATTACCTTGAAGGGGCCGGAGGGTTAGCTCAGTGGTTCCAGCGCCTGCCTCGCAAGCGCAAGGACCTGAGTTTGATCCCCGGTAACCACATATAATGCTGGGCGTGGAGACACGCCCACCAACAATTAACACCGCACACCACAATGCCGGACTGGTGGCTCACGCCTGTAATCCCAGCACTCAGGAGGCAGAGACAGGAGGATTGCTGAGTTCGCGGCGGCTTGCCTGGGCACCATAGTGAGCTCAG
>PVIC010034000.1:8446-19921 GCA_004025085.1 Thryonomys swinderianus
GCTAATTTCTGTTTTTATCCCTTTTCCATTTCAGTTAGCCTGGCAAAGGATGTCTTCATTTTCTCATGCACAATCACCCATGACCCTGTTTAGGTGCGATTTTACATTGTTACTGAGCTTATATTATTTTCCTACAAGTTTTTCCTTGGACTGTCTACCAAAGGCTTTGAAAATCTTTTGGGTTTAACTTGTTTCACCATGGTGCTCTCTACACGAGCTCTCTTTACCAGCACTAAATAACTTTTATTATTATAAGAAATAATAGCTTGTGTTTCTTCACACTCTCTCCTCTCCATCCTTATCCTCTTCCTCTTGTTCCGCCTTCTTCTCTTTCTCTTTACACTGCTTCTGCCTTGCTTCTCCCCCCTTCTTGTTCTCCTCTTTCTGCTCCTTTTTTTCCCTTCTTCCTCCCTTCTTGTTCTCCTTCTTTCTCTTCCTCTTCTATATGTTGGTAAAGAAAAGTTCTTTCCTATGCACACTATTTGTCCAAGCTCACTAGAAAATATATCTAGTGGTTATTTGTCATGTTTTATGTACAGGATATCAAAAAGTAAGAAAACCATATAAAAGTGAAACTTCTAGGGATGGAGTATTTGGAGAAGGCAGGTATTAGTTCATGGAAAGTACACTTAAATCACCATTGATCACTAGTTGATAAAATGTTGGTCTATACTACACTTTTCTGCCCAAATTTAAAATTTCTTCTGTAAAAGCAATAGTTGCTTTAAAACAAAATGTGCCATTTTGGAAACTTTGTCTCCATTGTAAAAATTCAATATAGAAAGGCACTGTACTTTGATATAATAAAAATCTATCTGAGTAGATTTTGGCCTAAATACCTTCTTCTGAATTACTATCAAAATAAAGATGACATTTTGCCACTCTAAATATAAAAAGAGAACTGCTTCTCATTCCGTGGAGGTTTATAAGTAATAGTGTACCTTATACCTATCCATTTATTTTAGTTTTTTGAGACAGGGTCTTGCTTTGCAGTTCAGACTGACCCTGAACTTGTTATGTAGTCCGGGCAAGCCTCTAACTCAAGGCAATCCTCCTGTCTCTGCCTCCCAAGTGCTGGGATTACAGGTGTGAGCCACCACGCTGGGCATTGTGGTGTGTGATGCTGATTGCTGGTGGGCGTGAGTCACCACGCCTGGCACAGTGAGTGATATGTGGTACCGGGGATCGGCATTGAACTCGAGACCTTGTGCTTGCCAGGCAGACTCTGAAACCACTGAGCTAAATGCCTGGCCCTATACTGTATATTTATAACAGTAGTTGCAGTTACTTTTACTTACCGCATGTTTGTCTTTAGTGGAAAAAGCGGTACCAGGAAAGTTGGAGATGACGATTGTCTTGACCTATATTAGACATGTAATGTAGGATATTTTTTGGAATGGTGGCTATCAGATGATTGGTTTAAAACTCGAATGATGTAACCCGTCATTTCCTTGCTGAAATCTATCTGCCAGAACAGTGGCTCACAGGAGAGTTTAAAGTAGAAAGAGTGGTACAGAGGAAGTCAGGAGAACTGAGATCTAGTTACTACTCTGCCTCTAATTATTTTATTCATTTTCTGTAATATTCTGGGCCATAGAGAAAACTTTTTGAGGTTTCCAATGAAGACCTTATGGATTTATGGGAGGAAGGTGATGAGAGAAGGTACAGTATTTGCATGGAGAAGAATATTACACACTTCTCTGAGTTCATCTCAACTATTGGATAATACAAACCATCAGTGCCTAGCGCCACTAACGCCAGACAAGGTTGCCCAGGAGGCAGAGGAATTTGCTAATGGCAGTGCTGGAGAAGAGATAATGTGGAGCAGTTGAAAGAGCTGGGTGTGGATTTCAGATACTGAGTTCTCACATGGCTCCTCTTCCCTGTTATCAGGACCTGAGTGTCTCTGATATCGACCCTGGCCTCCAGGGAGCTATCCTTAGCTGCCGAGTGAGTGAGCTGGGGTTTTGGTGTCTGGGAGTTCCTTCAGGTTGGGTGTTTGTTGCTATGATTTCCTTTTGAGCAAGTGTTAGCCTCTACGTTCACATCCACGTTGATTTTTCCTGACTTATAATGGGTTGGCTCCTGGAATCTCAACCCATACAACTGCCTGTGGAGGGGAAGGATCTTCCCTGTGCTGTTCAGATCACAGTTCTGAAGTGTAGTTGTGATGGTCTGTTACCATGTAATTGTCAAAGGGAAACTATTTTTTTTTTTTGAGACAGGGTCTCGCTTTATATTTCAGGCTGGCCCTGAGCTCACTATGTAGCCCAGGCAAGCCTTGAACTCAGCAATCCTCTAGTCTCTGCCTCCCGAGTGCTGGGATTACAGGCATGAGCCACTACACCGAGCTAAAGGGAAACTATTTTAACAAACATAGGAAGACAAAAAATGGATTCATATTTCTTTCGGGTTTCTATATAGGAATATAGATAGCACAGTGACTAAAGGGGTTAGACAATGGGGAATAATTATGTATTGATAAAGTTACTCCTGTGAAATAAATCTGGTATTAAAAGGAACATAATGATTAGAAAGTTGGATCTGAGGAAAGGCTGTAGGTGGTCCTAGTAGGGCACTTATGTCTTCTGCTTTGTTGAAAAAGGACTTTGTTGATTTTTCACCCACTGAAGGACACTTAACTAGAGAGACTTTGAGAAGTGTCTCCTCACTGATAGGATATGGGAAATTTAGTGTCATGTGATGTCTGTCACTTTTCAGACATCATGTTGGGTATTCAACAGGATATTGAGTCCTGGAGAGCATGTGCGTTGTACAAATACTGTCATTTTTCTGGGAGCCACCAAACTATTCCTGATACACGAACTGGTCACATACATAGATGTGTAGTGCATGCATGATTGAGTCTATATAATGAGAACTCTTCTCTTAGTATGTTCTTCATTGCCAATATAATTTCTTCTTGCCTGTGACCAGAATTTTTTCTGAGCTTTAGAATTGCTTTGGAAAGGAACTATCTGAGGCATTTCACCTTGATTTGTTTTGGGAGAGTGAGGGCTGGGAAGGGTTAGGGAAGGGAAGAGGGGTTGTTGTGTCTGAAGTAGATTCTCTTTCTGAAGATGGTTTAGGTGGAGAATTAACTGAACTTTGAGAGTAGTATCAGTACATCTTCATCCTTTCATTTACTACTGTCTGTTCTCATGAAATCAGCGTGCCAGTATGAGCACAAGCTGTACTACTTAAGGCCTAGTGCTGAATTAATGTCGGCTTTATCAACTTTCCACCTTGAAGTTGCTCTTGGTTGAAAGACTGAACTCAGTGAAGTTAGAACAACTTCCAAAGAGTTTTCTAAATTCTCAGGAGAACAATCACCTGGCTGTAAAACACAGGAGGAGTTTGCATTCACACACTGAGTCTTCTTGATGGACTAAGGTAGCATGTACCTATTCCATGGCCAAGGCACTAGGTCCTTCCCATCATTAGTTCTGCCAAAGCATAACAGTAGAGGGCTTAGATAAGTGATATTCTTATGGTCTGTCCTTCTGAAGGTAGTTAGCAGTTAGGAACTTCCTGGGATTCACCAATATTCTCTCTATGCATAAGCCAATTTTGGATTTTGGGGAATGAGGATAACAGAAGCTTTTATGAAGCATCACTCCACAAAAATATCAAGGCCTTTGATTAATTCACAAGCATATATTTCTCAGACAAAACAAAGATATGGCCCTTTATTTCTAATGTCTCTGTCTCTCTTTGTGTGTGTCTCTGTGTCCTTGTTTTTATGTCTCTGTGTCTCTCTCTCCCTCTCCTAGGGAAGATTACTGGGAAAATGTGATATTACAGTAGTATAGTTGTGCAGAAAAAGGCTATCTTCACTCAGAACAGACCATACAGAGGAACCTATTGACACCAATAGGGAAAAGACACCCCAAGTTTGGGGCAGGTCAGAGTATGCAAAATCATTGCCATGAAAAGAACCCATCTTTACAGGAGCCACAAATACTATGGGATGGCTAAACTGGAATAAGGATGGCTGGATAAGTAGCAAGGAATGAAGTTGGAAAGGGAAGCAGTGATTAAGTCATGAAACCTCTGCTTATGTACTATTTAAAAGTATTTGATCTTTAGCCTCTACTAATCCTAAGGGGAAGCACCTGTATTTATTAATCAGCTTCCTGTCACTGTGATGAAGTACATGAGCAAAGCAAGTTAAAATGAGGAAAGATTTATTTGGCTCATATTTTCAGAGATTTTCATCTATGGTTGCCTGGCCCTGTTGCCTTTGGGCCTGTGACGAGACAGCACAACATGGCAGGATGTTGAGGTGGAGTAAAGCTGCCCACCTTATGGTAGTCTGGAAGGAGAGGCAGCATCCTAATATCTCTTTCCAGGGCATGCCACAGCTGACCTAACTCCTTCACCAGGCTCCACATTCCAAAGGTTTTGTCACTTGCCAGTACTGTGCTATAGGCTGGCAAATAAGCCCTGGCACAGGGCCTCCAGGGAATGTGCAAGACCCAAACTTTAACAGCATCCATAGAATTTAAGCAAGAGGATGACATTCAGTCTGTATTCAACAAATATTGGGTACCTGCCTTGTGCCATGAGCCATTTCAGGGACCAAGGTTACAGCCATGGACACGACTGCTAGTTTGTACACAATCCAACCTGCTATCCATTTGAAAAGGAAACTGCATAGCCACAACATGGGGGTGAGGTTAGGCTTAGGCCCGGAGAGAAGTAATGAATCCTAGACTCTTATTTCTTCCTGCATTGAGACCGTCTTGCATGTGTTGATCATTATTTCCAGTAGTTTCCAGAGCAGAGCAGTAGCTTATTTACAGAACTTCAAAAAGAAATTTGGAAACACTATGACTGGGATAAAAAGTAATGAGAAACCTGATGAATCAGCAAGAGAAGACATTTATAGAAATGAGTTATAACTTTTGTTTATTAGGTTACTGAAAGAAATGCATGAAAGATAATTTTGCATATCTGGCAAGTGATCTTAGGAGGTATCTGTTGTGGAGGAGGAAAATGGACAGGAAGGGGAATGTGTTGCTCAACCAGTTACCACTGTGGGCAATGGAGTCAGCCCTCACGGGAGACTTTTGAGGACAATGTGGAATGTACCTCAGAATTAGTTTATCTGAGGGACTAGGTAGCTAGGGTGTTTACCTGCCAACTCAGTATGGTTAAGGTCTACTTGTGAGGGTGCCTGTTTCTAATTTGTTTTGTGCACAGGCTCATTGTACCTAAGGCTAGAGAGCCCCAGGGACTCACTGGAAATGGCCTTCAGTGTGTTGAGATGAATGCTGTAGGTATGTGGGCAGGGCAACAATGAAATCTGCTATAGGAGTTAATGATTCTTGAGTGTTTTTCTTTCATTCATTCATAGGAACTGGACTCTATATGTGCAATAATATGTGTTAAACAACAACTCAGGGGATTAGGTTAGATTCGTGGTTCTAAAGCAAGGGTAATTTAGTGCCCACTGGCCATTGTCTAGAAGCATTTTGTTGTTATCACGCTGGGAGGGGAGGAGTGCTGCTGGCCTGCTGGGTAGGTCAGAGATGCCATTAAACACCCTCTAACGCTTAAAGTGGTTCCTCCCACCCCACCACCACCTGGAAGCATCCAGAACAAAATGTCAATAGTTCTGAGGTTAAAAACTCTGAGTTAGAGAAATGCTATTCCACAAATAAGAACTTCAAGGTTCAGAGAAGGTGAGTCACTTCCTTGGGATTATAAAACTCAGTGGATGGCCCAGCCAGGATTTGAATTGAGGTTTATCTGCTTCCAAAGCTCCTGCCTTTTGATTTACCTTAGTCTGCCCACCAGAGACAGGAAGAGCCCGAATCTTGGAGGCTCACTGAGAAAAACCCCACATCAGTTCTGGCCATGCCTTCTGGCCCACAGCTTCAAAGGTGCCTGGAGCTGGCTGGAACTGGAAGGAGGTGGGGAATGAGCACCTTTCCCATCTTTCCCTGGCCTCTCTTCCTCTCCTGGGCAAGTTGGGGCAGGTTCCATGGGCACAAGTCCTGGATCTGCATACCAGGGCTGGCCAGGCGCCCTTAGCTCAGAGCCCTGACTCCTTCCCAATGCACAAGGACGCCTTTCTGCTGCCAAAGCTGGCTGCTGGTTCTTTCTGGAATGGCAGCTCTCCCCATCCCCCCAGGCTTGGGATGATCTTCTGGCAAGCATATGGAGTGAAGAGTTACAGGTGGTGCAGACGCAGTTTGGAAGGAATCCCAGCCGGGCCACCTCCCAGGAGCCTTCCGATCACTCCCCAGATAACTCGAGCTGCTTGCAGAATCCTGGGAATCTTAGGTGCTCCAGGGAACCAGCTTCAAGGGCAACAAGAGCTTCTGAAAAGCCAGAATAATCTCGGAAACTGAAACTGCTTTGTCCTTTTGCCTCGTTAGGTTGGAGATATTGTAGTACCACAGAATTCTCCTGTTTTTTTTTTTTTTTCCTTTTCTTGGCAACGCAGAGTGTGCGTGATAATGAAAAGAGGAAGGGACTTAGGACACGAAGGACTGTCTCAGCTATGGGGACTCGATCCGGATACCTGTGGGTCTGTGAACTTGTGCTGTCTCCCTTTGAGAGGTGAAGTACACATAATTTTTCTCTGGGCAGAGGCCATGGGCTTCAGGGGTAAACTTTCAGCTCTGTAGTGTTGAGTCTTCTGGTTTCCAGACCCACATCCTGCCCTGGGGGGAGTTGACATCCATCACACATGCAGTTCCTGGGCTGTTTAATCAAATGTTCATTTGATGTTGGTTGGAATTTCACATGTGGACCAAATATAGAAAAATTAAGTGATTCCAGCAGCTTCAGTCTAAAAGGCAGAGTTAATCTTTGATAGCAAATAAATTAAAACACAGAACATCTCAATAATCTTTTTGGGCAGGCACTGAGTAGAGGCTGGTTCACGTGCTCATTCTTCACCGCACTCCCGCAGCAAGCGTTATTGAGTACGTGTTTCAGAGCTTTTAATAGGTGCCTTGCAGGATATAAAGGTAAGTGCGACAAAGTTCTTGCCCTTGATGAGCTTAAAATCTAATAAAGAAAGATAAATAGCTGTCTCACATTACAGGATAGAAATATCATAAGACAAGTACGAAAAAGGATGGAGATTCTTTTTTGTTCTAGGTTATGAAATAGTTCTGGCAGGATGAGGAGGCAGCAAATATGGGCCGTATTTTAAAGAAAATATGTCTTGCAGAAGAAGAGAAAAAATAGTTTTTTAGTTTCGGGAGTAAAGTTTGGGGAAAATATATCTGTCAAGTAGGCTTGATTTTCAAATAAATTAAATGTCCTTACAAACTTCTTGTGCTAGTTTTCTATCATCTCAGTTAAAACTATCTCAGCAATGGTCCTCAAAAAGGGGTTTGTACCCAAATGCCCTTCAACTCTAGACTGGATAAAGAAGATGTGGGTTTTTAAAAAATAAAATGGAATATTACTCTGCCACAAAGAATGATGAGATTGAGTCATTTATACTCAAAAAGACATTCTTCAAGGACATGCTCATAAGTGAAATAAATAGGTCACAGATGTGTAAGTGTTGTTTCTTTTCTCTGGTATGCAAAACTGAAGTTGTAAATGTGTTCTAGAATGCATGATGGATATTGTGAAATAGTAAATATTCAAAGGGAAATGTGGTTTAGAGTAATGAGGGGAAAGAAAAAAGTTGATGGTAAAAAAATGAAACAAAGCTTGTATATATAGGGGCAGGAGGTTGTAGGGTGGGTAGGGGAAGGGGAAAAATGAGAATTAAGTTATGTCATAGTCAGGTACAAATTCTTAATGTGGAGTGTAATTATGATGTGTATATATAATGTACCAATAAATTAAATTAAAGAAAAAAGGGACTTGTAGATCATTGCTGGTCTGCAGACCATTACTGCTCTATGTTGAGCAGAGTATAGAAATTGATAGTAAGCATATTTTAATAACAGTACATGATGATAATTTTATGTCAACTAATAATTTTAAAAACTTAAGGCCTTGATTTTGCACATCATTATATAATTTTATTTTCAGTAGTTTGTTTTCCCAAAGTACCAGTCTGTGGCACACTGGGGATTAAATAATCAAAAAGCTTCTCTTTATCTTGTATAATTTGAGAAGTGCTATGTAATGATGGCTTCTGTCTAACTTCCCACTAGAATGTAAGCTTCCTCCGTGGTAGAGCTACTGTTTTCAGGTTTGTATTTGTCTTGAGCTTAGGAATAGTGCTGTCCTATCATTTGTTGAGTGAAATGAAAACATAAAAAGAACTTGGGTCAACCCTCGGTAACTCATTTTCCACTTTTAGAAAGCCCGTTCATATTTTTGTAGCTTGAGCTATCTCTTGGATTCATATATTCCTTTGTGATGAGAGCAACACTTGACTTACCGTGCTAGTAATACTTGTAACTTCAGGTTATAAGCCAGAATTTTAGTGTTCTGTTGAGAATGTATTCTTGCTTAGCTTCTCCATATCTTTCAAGGGTCTAGGAACTGAAACCTCACAGTCCCGCTTCCTTGTCTCTCACCCTCCCAATTTATTGCATTAGACCTTTGTCTGTTTTATACTTGTTTTGAAATGCAGAAAATGCCTTGTACACATTGCTTTTCTTGTAATGTCCCTTGTTTCACTGACTGTTGATTCTTTTGTTCTTTCACCCCCAAGCATTTACTAAATACCTGTTAGGCATTTGACACTGCACAGAGCACTGGGGATACAAAGTCTAAGAAACCAACTTTCTGCATGGACGAATCCACAGCCTACTAGGACAGTTAGGTTTGTATGCACAGGACGTAATAGGGAATTACAGACACTAAGATGGATGTTTCCTGGAGAAGCAGGGGTTATAAGACTGGAAGCAATCAGTTCTATGTTGCAGGTCAGGAGAGGCTGTAGGGAAGAGATTTTTCTGAAGTCCAGGGGGAAATGAAAGTGTTTTTTTTTTTTGTTTTTTTTTTTTTTTTTGTCAAATAAAGAGCACTGCTGGCAGAGAATACTCAGGGAGATGCAAATGTGGTTGAGAGGGCCCGCCAGCATCATACCCATGCCCACTGTCATCTCTTCCACACCACCCTGTCATCCGTGTCCATCATAAGTGCCACCTTCGCCTCTGGCCATTATCACGCTCGCCGTCCTGACCACTGTCTCACTGCCACCTACGCTCCTCTCCCGCTGTTAGCACTTATTGTTTATGTAGTCTATTTGGGGATGGTACTAATGTCCATTATCTCATGTCATTTTTGCCACTTTCAAACAGGCCCTCTTAGGGTTCCCAATTCATAAGTGAGGACATGGAGGCACGAAGGCAAGAATAACTTGGCCTATTTCATGCAACTAATGAATGACAAGGATTCAAATTTAGCTCTGCTGGACTCAACCACTAGCTTTTATTCAGGGCTTTCCTGTCTTAAACACTAGGTCAGATCATTTTGATAGATATTGTTTGACCTAGAAACTCTGTATCACCGGCAGGCATTTTACAATTTACTTTTTAGGTTAGCTATTGAAATACTAAGTAAGATTATTCAAATAAATTCTGGGGGGAACCCCAAATGAGTAATTTTTGAGACAGTGGAGCGTATGATTGTCCCAATCTGCTGTTCCTAGGGTTTTTTTTTTTTTTTTTTTTTTTCTGAGACAGGTTCTCACTTTGTAGTTCAGGCTGACCCTGAACTCTCCATGTAGCCCTTGAACTCAGCAATCCTCTTGCCCCTGCCTCCCAAGTGTTGGGATTACAGGCGTGAGCCACCAGCCCTGGCACTGTGGTATGTGGTACTGATTGCTGGTGGGCGTGAGTCCCCACGCCCCCTATTGTTGTATGTAGTTACTGGGGATGGAACCAGGACCTTGGGCTGGCTAGGCAGGTGCCAGTACCACTGAGCTAAATATCCAGCCCTCCGGTTTTTTTTTTTTTTTTTTTTTTTGAGACAGGGTCTCACTTTGTAGTTCAGGCTGGCCCTGAGCTCACTATGTAGCCCAGGCAAGCCTTGAACTCATAACAATCCTCCTGCTTCTACCTCCCAAGTGCTGGAATTACAGGTGTCAGCCACCATGCCCACATTATGGTATGTGGTACTGGGGACTGAATTTGGGACCTTGCGTTTGCCAGGCAGAAACTGGAACCACTGAGCTAAATCTCCGGCCCATGCTGTTCCTAGTTTTAACCACATTCCAAAAACTGCGAGACAGTCAGTTCTTGATGCTATTTGACCCAATAGAACCACAGGTATGGGACTTAAGGAAGGGTTTTTGAAAGTTTCAAAATATATTTTACCAAATATCCCTTATTCACCCAAAGCAAATATGATAGAAATGAGAATTGCCTTCTTTAATGCTTTATAAGTATAGTAAGCATTTAACATGTATGATGGCATGTGATCTTTTCAACCAGTTTTTGTGATGAAAGCATTGTAACTCAGACAGGTCTTGCTTCAGATCCTACAGTGAGTTATAGTTGATCAGGGGGATTTCATCACTGCTCTGGGGGAACCACAGAGGCTACAGTTTTATTCCACTTCATAGAATAAAATGTAACACAGTGGCAATTTAGAGAAATGTCAACTTCCTAAATGGCTCTGTCTTTTAGGAGTGCATATTGTATTTGGAACTCCTTTTCAAAAGTCTGTAGAGACAAAGCACAGAAAATACCCAGAATGTCCTCTGTGCCTGGGCATCTCCGAGGTTCTCGGGGTGGTGCTGCCTCTGGTCCCTGTGGTTTTATAATGCACTTTCTCTCTCGTAGCTCACATTCAGACACTGCTCCAGACAGAGTGGCATGTCTGTTTTCCTTCCTCTAATGGGTAAAGTTGTTGGCTTACTCTTTCTTAACAATTACTGCTTTGAAAAAACAAAACAAAACCCAAAAACTTCTAAAAGTTTAATCAGGGGGAATGCTTAGTCACTGAATATGATAGCTAATGGATTTAGAAAAAAAAAAAATCCTGACCTCGCTACTCCAAAAGGTGTTGTGGGGGCGGGATGAAGTAGTGTGATCATTTTTGAAAACTATATGCCATTTTCCAAATAAGTATGGGACCATTATTAGATCTTGATTTTTGTGTCTTTTATGCAAAGACAACTTATTTCAGCCATTCCAAACAGAGATACAACAATAAAGTCTGGCCAGAGATGTTGCAGAAAAAGAGCATAAGGTGGATATATTGCTCAGTAGCAATGGCATTTTTCTACTTCTGTGACCTTGAACTGACTTTCTAACACTGCTTTGACTGAGTTTCTTTTTTGGAAGATGAGGATATTAATTGAAGCTCTTTCTATATCTTTAAATAAGTGAACCCATGTAAAGTGCTTAAAACAGTAACCGCTGCAGATTTAGGGCAGGAAGATATCAGCTCTTTTATTATTATGGTTTCTTCTTTTTTTTTTTTTTTTTTTTTTTTTTTTTTTTTTTTTTTTTTTTTTTTTTTTTTTTTTTTTTTTTTTTTTTTTTTTTTTTTTTTTTTTTTTTTTTTTTTTTTTTTTTTTTTTTTTTTTTTTTTTTT